>JZKD02S1936420.1:409448-427646 GCA_000966675.3 Picea glauca | reverse complement strand
ACCTCCTAGTCTGCTATATATACCAAGGAGACATTTTCATTTTGAATCATCTTGTACTTGAACATTTAAGTGGGGTAAAAGGAGGTTGCCCCCTCGAAGAGGCTTATTATCTGAAGACAAAATTGTTGGCTTATTAAAGAGATGTGCCAACAATTCTTGAAGACAGAACATCAGCATCCCGACTGGAAGAAAGGGATCCCTAGAAATTACATCAAATAAGAATACCATACAATGATTACCAGTCTTCAACGATTTGTCACCTGTGAAGGCAGGTATGTCGTGACTTTCATTTATTACCTTAGGCTCCTATTGCATTTTGAAGGAGGCCCTGAAATCGATTTTCCCTATTTTCTGTGGATGATTTTGAATAAAATGGTAAGGGGTGTTAAATCCATCTCCAAAATAGAAAAGACTAGCATCTACCATCAAGGTTTCATTAAAATTCTAGTTTTGCATGAGCTTAGGAAACAGAGGATTAGTTGGAAAACCCTTATCACACAACACCTTCCCACAGGAGATAAATCTATGGAGGAACCCATCATGGTCCAAAGAAAAGTAAACAACCACAAGAGAAAAAGAGAAAGAAGGATAAAACAACTCCACTATCATCTAGGGCAGTGAGCCAACATGAAAAAGTAGGGTCCTCCTCCATAATAAACAAGACTTCTAAAAGCTCTTAATTAAAAGGTAAAAACAAAGTAGTTGAGGAGACTTCCACGGTGGCAGTTGAGAAAGAGGACCACCATAAAATGATAAAGAAAAGAAAGCATAGCTCAGAAACCAAGAGTAAACAGTCTGTGGCACAACCCACTGTCACCACTTCACAATTAGAGAGGAAGAAAAGGAAGCCTGCAAGCATTCCTGATCCGGTACCTCCTTGTAAAAGGACTACAAGGAGCATAGAAAAGAAGGGAAAAACAATAGTTAGTTCTCATACATAGGAAGATCCAATCGACCTTACCTCCCCTTTTGAGGATCTACCAATTCAAGATGACATCCCTAGTTTGACCGAAGAGCAAGCCACTATTACCCTATATGGGATGAGGGAGGAAGCCGAGGAAAGGGAGTGCACCTAGCCTGCAATGGTTGAATCAACAAAGAACTTGACAAAAGAGCAAATGAAGAAAAGGATTGGGGAATTACAAAAACAAAATCAAGAACTTCAACAGGAAGTAAAGGAATATCAACTCTTGGATAGATATATTAAAAAGGAAAATGAGCAGTTGAAAGCAACTAGCCAACAAATTCAAGACGACCATGAGGAGACCTCTAACAAGCTCAAGAAGGTATTAAGACTCCTACAATATGTTAGGGTCACCAAAAGGGAGCTAAGAGAAGAGGCTTCAACCATCAATATCATTGATCCACGCAAGTAAAGAAAACAGTCCCAAGTTTTGAAAATTTTGGGTTTTGTTTTCAATTGCATGAGGACATGCAATGATTTTTGCATGGGGGAATGTTGAGACCTGAAATTGACATTCTCATTACCCTATTTTTCTCTTCACCTATACCTTTTTGGACCTACTTAAAGCTTGAATGAATGACAAGAACACTAGTACTTGCCAGTATTAAGGTCATAAGGTAAAGTATGGTTAATTCATGTATTTTGTGGTTTATTGAGTTAAAGAAATTAAATATTTCATATACTAATGCTCAATTTGTCATATGTGAATCTTTGGCCCCTAGATATCTAGCGTTCCTGTACCATCTCTGTCCTGATCCGATACCTTCTCACCAAGATTGTTGCTGTCTGATCCAGTACCAAAACGCGTCCAGTACTAAATCTTACCTGTGGTGATCCGGTACCAAAGAACCACTCTGTTATGATCTGGTACCAACGACCACGCTCTGTCATGATCCGGTACCACCTTTTGCGCCCTGTCGTGATCCAATACCATCTCTGTTATGATCCAGTACTAGTATGGAAGAGTCTAATGAACTAAGTTAAGTGCCATATCTCGCCTAAATCAATAGTTGGACGTCTATTTGCTATGATAAGAATAGTTTGTTAATTGCCTCATCCTCATGCACTTCATGTCATGAGGATGAGGCTAAAGATGTAACCGAATGATTAAACTTAAACAACTAAATGATTTGCAAATCACTTCGCCTCCTTGTGTTTCACGATGCAGACTATTAAATAGTCGTGGCAAGGATGGTAGAAGGGAGAGTTAGCATATCATCATTATGTAAGCAACGTATGATAGTATAGACCACATCTTGAGAAAAGATTAATGGAATGTCATTTTTATCTCCATATTCTATCTATGATTAAGAATGAGTTGAACTGTTAAATAGAGTTTTGGTTTTATGCTTTGAAGAGAGGGTGAGAGTGATGTGTGTGTGTTAAAAACAAGCTTCCTGTAGACTTTAGAAGCTGACCCGTTGAAGTGGCAAGGGCCCACCGCCCAACAAAGGTTAGCCTCTCCTTAGATTAGCATTAGTGTTTGTTTTCAGTGATATATAAACATTGCATTAGCTAAAGCTTTAACTCTATTAGATGATAGCTATAACAACTTAGATTAAGATTTCCATTCTGTAATTGCTTAGAAATCTTTAATTTCTTTGTTTTAGATATGCTCTGTTTTATGTTCTTGTGAATTTGATTTCCTTGAGTGATCATAGCTGTTGGCGGCAATAGTCAAATTAATTGGAGAATAATTAGTGAAGTTCATTGTGAACCATAGTAGAACCAATATATTGACTGTTGAACTACCCATGCGATGTTGAGTGATGTGTGATTTCCTTTCAGAAAGTGTGGATTGCATAATTAGTTTTCTGGGTCAGATATCAGAGTTGATCTATCAAGCCAATTCTATCTCATACTTCCATGTGCCATAATGTAATATATAGCCTCTCTGTGAAAGACAACCACAATGCATTGTATTTTTCTATCTTGATTTGCTTCCAGCATACATAATCTAGTTTGATTCTATACTCGTGACATTAGGAATTACCTTTCTTACTGGTGTCTTGTAACTCTGTTGATTACGAATCCTGGATTGATAATTAATGAGTGAATTATATTAGACATATAAGTAGCACAACATACAACATATGCGGATCCATCATTCCATACTTAGGCAGTTTTTGGATCGCGGGTTTGTGGCCTGGTGGGCCGAAAATAGAGTCTATTGTTCCCTCTCCTACAAATAGCATCCAGAATTCCACGATATACAAATTGATAGGTGGAATCGGGCTACTTGGCTGAACATTGCACTTTTATTGTCCCGTAGCAATCCCGTATGAATTTCATATTTAGCGATATTTTTTGATCCGGGGCTCTAGGGATGGCTGGCTGAAAATTGAGACTCTATTGTTTGGCGCTATACAAACACATTTTTCTAGAACATATGCAGATCCCTTATTCCATACCTGGGCATTTTTTCGATCGCAGGTTCACAACCTGGCGGGCTGAAAATTAAGTATCTATTGTTCCGTGTCCTACAAATAACACCTAGACTTCCGAGATATACAAATTGACATGTGGACTTGTGGACATAGTCTCTATATAAAGTATGGAATGAGATTTTATACAACATATTCATATCCTTCATTCAATACTTAGGCATTTTTTGGATGGTGGGTTCGCGGCCCGGCGGGCCGAAAATAGAGGCTCTATTGTTGCCTCTCCTACAAATAACACCTAGACTTCCGCGATATACAAATTGACATGCTGACTTGTGGACATAGTCTATATAAAGTATGGAATGAGATTTTATACAACATATGCGAATCCCTCATTACATACTTAGGCATTTTTTGGATAGTGAGTTCGTGGCCTGGAAGGACAAAAATATAGTCTCTATTGTTCCCTCTTCTACAAATAGCATCCAGACTTCTGCAATATACAAATTGACAGGTGGAATCGGGCTGGTTGGATGAACATTGAACTTTTATTGTCCCGTAGAGATCCTGTATGAATTTCATACATAGTGATTTCTTTTGATCAGGGGCTCTAAGGCTGGCAGGCTGAAAATTGGGGCTCTATTGTTCGACGTTGTACAAACACATTGTTCTAGAACATATGTGGATCCCTCATTCCATACTTGGGCACTTTTTTGATGGAGGGTTCGCGACCTGGCGGGCTGAAAATTAAGTATCTATTGTTTTGTATCCTACAAACATCACCTAGACTTCCGCGATATACAAATTGATAAGTGGACTTGTGGACATAGTCTCTATATAAAGTATGGAATGAGATTTTATACAGCATATGTGGATCCATGATTCCATACTTGGGCAGATTTTGGATCGTGGGTTGGTGGCCTGGCGGGCCGAAAATAGAGTCTCTATTGTTCCGTCTCCTATGAATAACACACAGAATTCCGTGATATACAAATTGACAGGTGGAATTGGGATGGTTTCCTAAACATTGCACTTTTATTGTTCCGTAGCGATCTCGTATGAATTTCATATTTAGCAAATTTTTTTGATCGGGTCTCTGGGGTTCACGAGATGAAAATTTGGCCTTTATTAATCTGTGTTGTAATAACACCACCCACAACTCCACAATATACAAATTGAAAAACGGACCTGTGGGTTGCTTGGATCAACATTGCAGTTTCATTGTTCCTTGTCCTCTGAATAACACTCAGAGTTACACGATAAAGAGATTGAAAAATGGACTTGAGGGATGGCAGGTTCAACTTTTCCATTGTTTATAGATGCTAATCCATATCAACTATCTAACATATCTAAAAACATTATTTTCAATACTAAATTATTAATGATAATTTTTGATATTGCAAAATTTAATTAGACGAGAAAGTTTGTACAATCTGGTCGGGCGACTGATATAAAAGTTTTTTGACAAACGAGCAATACATAGTAAAAATGTACTTTTAGAAAGTATGGACAAGAGATTTTATAGAGCATATGAGGATCCCTCGTTCCATACTTGGGCACTTTTTGGATCGCGGGTTCTCGGCCTGGCGGGATGAAATTTGAGCCTCTTTTGTTCCATGTCCTGCAAATATCACCCAGACTTCTGCGATATACAAATTGTCAGGTGGACTTGCGGATTCCACATCTAGTGAGTTCAATATTGCAATTGTTTAGCGATTCTCATCCTATCTAACTTTATTTAAAAACATGATTTTCAAATACAAAAATATTAATATTAACTATTGTTATTGTAGTAGTGAATTACATTAAATTATTAAAGGATGTTAAATCACTTATTTTTAAGAAAATGAAGGAAACAAAAGAATTTATTTTTAAGATTCTATCACCATAATTATAAGAAGGACCAATTTGAATTTTAAGGCCCCCTTGTTCATATGATAGCACAATTGCACTCTGCACAGTATATATTCATTGATTTCAAATTATTCCAGGATATTAATTTTACCAAGTTCATCGAATAAGAAAAAATGCCAAAACAACGATTAATTTGAATTTTAACAACCTCTTGTTGGTATGATAAGATAGTTGCACTTCGCACAATATATAGTCGTTGATTTCAAATTATTTCAGAACAATAATTTGATCAAGTTCACCGATCAAGGAAATCTGCTAAAGCAAGTAACATAGTACATTTGTGTCACAACTACATAGGAATTATCAAGTGGATCTGCGTGCCAGCTATCTAAAAAGAATCAATTATATTGTTCTGGGTCCTCCAAAGAACAACTGGAGTTCCATGGTATAAAAATTGACAGACAAAGCAGATAACCAAGAATCAACCATACTTTAAACATCCCACAAGCAAGTTCTCAAAAGGTTCCATAGAGAAGAACCCATCGACCTTTGCACCAAACAATTTGATATACAAAGAAAAGACATTGCCGCATTCGTTTTCTATTGAAACAAACTTTCATTTGGATGTTGAACAAATATTAGAGAGAGACATGAGGTATTTTTCGTTTCCTCCCAAAGTTTGATATAATTTTTTTTTTCCCCTTCTTCACCCGATATGCAAAATTGCATTGTCCTCATTTAAGGTGAATTTTCTTTGTATCCGAAGCTGTCGCAGCATGTAGGCACTGCTTGCCTTTTTCTGTAGATACGTTTCATACGAGAACTCTACGAACTCAGGAAGCACATTTTATAACAGAGGTTTCCTAACCATATAGTGCACGGTTGTGTTTCCCACGATTCAAATAACACCATTGACGTAATGCCCATAAATATATGGACATTTTTACTACATCGTAGAAAATCAATCGTATCATCACTTATCAAAGCGGAGGCAGAAGCAGGAGAATGACATTTTGCACATATAGGATCAAAGGGGGTCGAGCACACATTGGCTACAACTAAAATACCTTCAACCTAGGAACACGAGCAAAAGGATTAATACATTGAACAATATAATACACAACTACACCCCCCCTCACCTTTAAAAACAAAAAAAAATTTAAATAGGTGCATAAATTTGTGGAAGGCTATTTGTATAAGCAAAGTGAGGATGATTTTGTGAATGTATACACACAACAATTGTAGATATAGCTAGTTTCTCCAGATCCTTTACTATATCTTCTTGCAACTCTGTTAAAAACGTTGCCTGGGTTGTTCGAAAGATCCTTTCTCTAGCATCCTTCTTATTTGTTATATTTTTGAACAACATAAGTGGAATATGCCCTCTATGCAATTTTTGTTCCATTGATGAAAAGAAATATGAATACATATCGAACAATTGTAGATGCAACATGGAACAATGCAAGATTTGTGTAACTTATCCGACATACATGCAGACGCAAAAGTAAAGAACAAAACTGAATATGAAAAGTGGTACCATTTCCTTGTCGCTGTCTGAATATCCATCCTTTATATGGAGAATGTGTTGTGACCCAAATTTTCTCGCCAGTGTCACAACGACCCCAATCGTTCTGATTGGGTAAATATCAGTGCTCTGCGCAAGCTGGCTGATAGTTGAGTCTGGGAAGAAGCGATATTATGAAAAAATAGCATGAATTTTTTCTACAATGCTTGCTTCGTTGAGAGAAATAATTCGATCGCAATCACCACGGTCATATACTATTTTGGGCAATATATTAAAATTTGTAATGGATATCCCATTACATGGCAATATCTTTTTTGCATGCTTCTGGACAAGTTGTGGAGGAACAATCAGTGTCACTGTCATCATAGCTTCCTTGTCTGTCATATTAGCACGCATAATGGATCTACTTTTGTTTGCCTTGTCCAAGTAGGTGGTATAGACAATCATTATGTCCCCAACGAACACCTATCTAGTTTGGCGGCTATTCAAACCCATTATTGACAATACTTTGGATGTCACAACTCTAGACCTGATGACATTTTTTGAACAACAAAACTAAAGTGAATGGCAGTGTGATAGAAGTACACACATAGTTTTGATGAACTATGGAGCCATAGTTTCGTAACCACACCTCTTAGTCTGCAGAACATGCAACATGTTTGGCATCTCACTTGTACTTGTTGATACTTCTTGTGAGCTGCAAACCATGTATTGCAGATGGCATCAACATATCCGCCATGCCATAGATCAATATATAGCCTAGGATTTTTTTTTAGTAAACATAATAAGAGCAGAGCATATGCATGTTTATCTTTGGCCTTGTTAGTCTGCTGATGTCTGGCATGACTGACTGCTCATGGTCGTGTCACTAGTCCAACTTTTTCCGATACAAGAAGGTGCAGATAAACATCATGACTAAACAAATATATGCATTGTATATTGTTCATTGGAAGGACCAAATAACCGTAAAACTGTATGCATATTAATTTTTTAACTAGAGAAATGTTTAACAGTAAACAGGGCATGACCGCGAGCCACCATGTCCAATATATATATATCGCGGATCCTCAAAACCCAGGGGAGCAATCTTCAACCTGCCAACCTGGCACCCAAAATCGAGAAAGTGGGTAGATATGGAATAAGGTAGAAGTAGGACCACATATGTCAATTTGTTAGTCTACCAACTGGTGCACGAAGGAATTTTCGGAAACCACACTAAGCAGATGAATTAGAAAACAAAAGGGATAATAAAAAATGGAAAAAATAGAAACTCGGAGTGCAAAAAGGCCCATTACTACGAAGTCATCGTTTTCAAGTCTAATACTATATGCTCCTACCCGATTTGTATATTTAATTTACCGACACACTTGGTATACCTTTTAGAATATCGTACCATAGAACCATCTGCCCTTGCATAAAAGAATTCATCTCCCTGTCCAAGCAACCTATTTTTCCCAAGGAAGCAACACCAAATATGAAATCGACACGAAGGAAAGTTAGTATGAAAACATACACCTAAAAGAAAAAGAAATAGGTCTATTTACCCACCAAAGAGTCCCTTGTCCTATCCAACCATTTTGTTTGTTTAAATGCAACAATGCAACACAAACACAACATACATGAACTAGCTTAGTATGTAGGAACGTATGTAACCAAGATAACTTACCATGTAGGAAGGCACGCAACTAGATTAACACATATACAAACCATACATGAAATAAAAAACAACGCAATATGAAACAACAGTACAAGCATGCACCTTTCTATATCCTCTTCAACTGATGCACTCAACACTCCCTCCTTTTCTCCAGCTACTCTGTTTGTTTCAATGTGGGAACCCACAAAATTTAATGAGCATCTATGGAAGCTGGTATTCACTGGAGAACAAACAATATGTACATAAAAAAAAACTAACTAAATGAAGACTCTACAAAGGCAGAAACATGAACCTTTGCACTTCTCTATCCATGGTTGTAAATGTGTATATTTTTTTTCCCTGGCCAAAATATATTACAAGGCACAAAATATCACGCAATTGCATGGACACAGCTAAATGATTTATGGTTTTCCCTGGCAATTTATCTAGACATGCCTTTTAACCATGCTCTTTATCCTCTACATAGACTGATGTGTCCATGATACAAGATTTCAGTTTTCTATGGCAAACTACCCAAACATGCTTCCAGACATGAAAATATAATCTTGCAAAATATTTGTTGCATATATCATATCTCAAGCACAACACAAATTGTATTGTGCGCACACTAGTCTATGTAGAGGAGAAAGAACATGTCATGTCATATCCGCACATATGACCATACATGGTTTATAAATGTAGCATGCATAATATGCTTTATTCAAAACAAAAACAATGGATATTGTAACTTCACATGTAATCCTCAAACAATCTTGCATGGAACTATTTTCTTTCATGGCAGGACTAGAGCACTAGGAAAATCTCACAGAATAACATATATCAGCCTTGACAGACATGGAAAACAACAAAACATCAGATCGACTGGTGGGTGCAGGGGATGAACATCATAAAGCGCCCCCAAAAAATAATAATAATACAAAAAAAAAAGAAAAAACAAAAGCTCCAACCACTGTCGCTGCACCCCAACCTTGCAAGGCCGAATCAAACAAAAGAAATTAGCAAGGACCAAACTAGTGAGAAAGCACGAAGAGGTTGAACTTCACCCCCAGGGCCCCAAAGCACAAACCCTAGCCAAACAAATAGAGCCAGCAACCCAGGAGCCATCAAGAACCACCGAGCTAGTGAACAACATATGTATCTCCAACGATCACAAAAGTGCAACCCAAGTAGAAAAGGAATACAAAAATTCTTACCTGAAAACTGCAAACACTGAACAACAAACAAAGAACACAAAATGAAATTATGGCATCAAAACCTACTTCGAAACGATGAAATGTAGAAGCGCAGCTCGAATCGCGAGTGAAACAACAACAAGCAACAACCGAGAAACCAACGAAGAAGAACCACTCACCAAACCAGTAAACAATGTATGTAGCTTTAATGATTACGAGGATGAAACATACAGTGGCAACAACCGACACAACTATTGAAAAAGAAGCACTCACCAAAGCAGTAAACAATGTATGTAGCCTCAATGATAAAACAAGGATGAAACATACAATGGATATTGAAGACTGTGCAAATTCACTACAATTGTTTATAAAATTTCCAGGAAAAATGTACTCTGAGAACCGTATTTACATAAACATTTAAGACTCTCAGGCTGTCTAAGGACCTTGCAGTATGCAAACATTTAAGTTATCATGGGTGTTGGAGGATGCCGCATCATGTAAACATTTATTCTTTCAGGCGTATAGAGGCATCTTAGAATAAGTGTCAGTACATTTCAAGAAATATACATCTGCCAAAGACGCTATAAACTTTGGAATTCTTAATCACTGCAAAGCTTGGATATCAAAACATTTCAATTTTCTTAGTACATATCAAAACTTATAGATATATTCGGGTTGCATAAAATGATAATACAAACATTCAAACTAATGCTAGCATTAATCGACCTTCAAGCAATATACAGGAAAAATATATGATTAAAACATACTCTCTACGAGAAAAAGTTTGGATATGTTGTCATATAGTACATTGGGAATAGAAAAATCGGAAATAAGACCTCCAATCTCTTATCCAATCAGATCAATACATATATGTTACTTTTTATTATATAAAAATATATGCTTTTAATTCCATAGCTCCAACAATAGGTATTGTGCAAATATTTCTGGTCAAAGGACAAACTAATATGTAGTCAACGCATTATTGATCGCTATAGTCCCTCTATGCCTACGGAAGGGACTAATAATAACTTAATTATTTTTTATCTATTGGAAAACTTAATTATGTTTTAAATTGTAAATCACCATGTAAAATATCCAAATAAAATTATTAGTAAAATTTGTAATGTTAAATATAGTCATATTTTTTAAATATATTATTTAAAAAAAACAAAATTACGATTTTGAGAATTTTAATAGTTTAAAACAATCGCTCATCATAAATGTGATTATTATGATGATAGGGTGTTATGCATCCATATTCATGACCAAAATAGACATTTTGTAATGAACTTAAACGAATAAAAATATTGTATAAGTCCCTTTTAGGAAATTAATAATTTTTAATGTTGAAAACATATCTCAATAAAATATTCACATTACCACTTAATGATAGTATAACAATATTACATAGCTTATCTTCCATTAAAAAATGTTTAAAATTTAGACATTTGTATAAAGAAAGAGATATATAATATGAATCTCCATGAATTTAAATATATATTGGTGTTAGAYATACAATATCATTTAATAACTTACTCTTCATAGTTTTATTAAAAACAATATACATATARATTTCTAAATTCTTATAGGTCAAATACCCATTTTTATCATTGATAAAGATTTAAAAATAGAAAKAAATGTTAGAGTAGCATTCAAATTTATTTTAATTAAGTTCATCCATTGGTGTGGAGTGTCTTTGAAYAATTTCGAATTTAAATTCATTTGTTGGTGTAGTGGTGGCTCCAAATCTAAATTTAATTAGGTTTAGGTAAAATTGACCTTTTGGTGAAACTTAAAATAAYATTAAACATGAAGAATGGATATAGTTAAACAYKAAATAATTTAAAAACCTTTATTGTATTTATCAATTAACTAAATATAATGTAAACATAATCCTAARKCAATGACTAGTTKCTTTGCGRCTATTGCCCTTGTTATATTATATATTCCATTCTATCATTAAACATGGACATTGTAAAGTCACTTGCGTGCAATACAAAATTACTTTACAAATTTAGTAATAACTTTATGGGAATAGTGGCTATAAGGAGCTTAAAAGCTGAGCACTAGTACACTTGCATGCTTAGGAGTGTCGACCTAATTAACTCCGCCCGGCCTGCATAGGATAAAAACTTTCCAGTCCAGCCCAAAAGTCTATGATGAACTACTTCCAAAAGAGGTCGACAATCTTCAACTCCAAAAAAATATACTAAATGTTATAGAAAGTGTGATTTTAAAATATATTTTAAATAACTTATTTTTTTAAATACTTAAATATATCTCAAAATTATATGTTTTGTAGAATTTTTTATTTTTTATTTTCACATGATGATGTTCAATGTTGAAGTCATATACATCATATATATATATATATATATAGATTTGTTTCAGGATAGGGTAAAAACCACTTGAAAGGAACATTTATCTACGTATCATTCTTATTGAAATATATTAAATTATAACTAAATTTTAAAGAAGTGCTTCAAAGTAATGGCAGGCATCTACATTTGAAATTTCTTTAAAGCAAGTTAAATTATCAATAGAATAACTTCCATTCTTTCCAATATCATTTTCATTGTTTATAGTAATCAATGCAAACTCCCTTTCATAAATCATAAAGTCAAGAATGTTCTTTAAACATGTCAAACCTTCTCACAAACTCTATTTCTTTAACTAACTTCGTGTCATCCCTTCAACCCTTTTTAATCAAGAAATAATGTTAAAAACTATGATTACTTAATGTTTCAATACATTGTTCATGTTCATGTTAGTGGTCACTCATTATATAACAACATAAATCTATATTTTTTTAATAAACAAAAAGTAATGTGAAATGCTCCATGCATCGTTCTTTCTCAAATTGATAAAGAATATGGTAAATATTTGATTATTTGTATGACAAATTGATACAAATTCTATAAATTATGTTTTGATTTTAAAGTATAAATTAGAGCTATCATAAGGGATTTTAATGGATCAAGAATGCTTGTTTTATGAGAGTAAACAACTTGGGGACCAAAATCCTTTGTCTATATATTGCATAGGAAAAAAAACAACCTTTATTTTGATGTTGTGATTGTGCCCAAGGATTGTCAGTTTCGTAGTGCCTTCGACTTCCAAACATGTGTCCTTTAAAAAGATGGGTAAAAAAGTCTTCGACTATAGTTGCTTCAATCCCTTCTTTGCTTGATACATATAAAGTGGAAAAAACCAAAGCTATGCCATCAATGGTGATCACTCATCTTCATAAAACTTTTGAATAAAATGTGGTCACGTGCAGAGTTAATAGGTATTGGCCTTTTTCATCGGATTTGTACCAGTGGATCCACTTGACTTGGATAAAGAATTGTGAGATATCTCTCTGCTCTAAAGTTTTTTTTATAGTTCATTGTTTCGATCATGTTGCTTATGAACAAGTTTTAGAGGAGGACCATCCCCAATTTTTTTGAAAAGTAGGACTTTTTATAACTCCTCGGTTCCAAGAATTTGACCCTAAATCCATGTTAGTTACTAGAATTCCAACTTGGGTATGCCTCCCAAATTTCTATTTCATTTTTGGCATATATCATATCTTGAGAATATTTCAAACACTTGTAAGTTGCCTATGTTCTATTTCTTAATTATATGATTTTTTTTAAACGATAGTCTCTTCATAAGTGTCACATATTAATAATTTTCTTCTTAACATTATCATAATTTCATTTCAATGTCAAGAGTTATCGTACTGAAATCTAACATCAAAAACCCTAAAATCTTATATCATATGGTGCATTTTCCATAAAATAATGTAAGGTATTTAATGTGTATATACACTATTGTTTTCCTAGATATGCATAGTGTTTATAAAATAATGTAAGGTATTTAATGTGTATATACACTATTTTTTTCCTAGATATGCATAGTGTTTATTACACTGAACGCCACGTTAAGTATTGTAATTCTCGTAGTTTCTTTGTCTTTAATTAAGTGAACGACATGAAGACAAAAATATAACCAATATATAACAAGAAAATACATAGAAATAATGTGGAGAACATAGATATAACCGATATATAACAAGGAAATACACAAAGATAATGTGGAGAACATAGAAAATCTCTGAAAAGAAAGAGATGTTGGCTACATTTCATTCGCAACAAGCTTTAAATCACACTCCATTGCATGCTTAAAGGGCCTCCTTCACCTCAATTATATATGCGAGAGTGAGAAGAGAACAATTCACATGATGCATGTGGGATAAATTGGACTAAGTTTATAAAATTCCATAGGCATGTAAAACACTACTTCTCGGGTGGTGACCCATCCCAGTACTACTCTAGCCTAAGCACGCTTAACTGCAAAGTTCTAATGGGATCTGATGCATTAATGCTATGATGTAGGCATGTAAAAAATACCACTAGGAAATCATTAAATCGTGTCTGTAATTAACAAATGGAGATGACATTACATTCCATTCCCCATCAGAAGGGTGAATATCATGGTTTATCAAAACCACAGTCTCAAAATGGTGATTCATTGGAAAGGGTGTATGGCCATCGAGATCCATATGGATCATTCATCCCCACTTAGGAATCAATGGTCCCTATTGCGTCAAGTTCCCATGGGAGATGGGGAGACTTCTTCTAAATATGAAGCTTGGTGCATTTCTTGCCTTGTTGAAGATGTTGTCCTGCTTAACTTGTTGAAGGGTGTCATGAACCTATTGTTGGATGGGTTGGATCTGATCAACAAATCTAGCTACATGATCTAACTGAGTGTGGGAGGACTCTTTTAGTGAAGATGCAACATGAAGAGTATGAAGGGTTCTGTTATAACCTTTCTTGACTGGGCAGTGTGGAGGCACCCCTGTAGGTGCAACAAGAACATCTCAGTACTCTTCTACAATATTGTCGATCTGATTCTGTTGGACAGAAAGGTGTTGGGTTGAGTCTACAGTGGTTGCAATATCCTTTTTCTCATCTTCTGATTGGATTGTAAAGAGGCTAAAATTTTCAATATGAGAGATTCCTTTTTGGGATTGTTTTGCTGGGACAATAGTCGGAACTACATATGGTATCCTGTATATTTGACCCCCCATAGAAACAATGATGCTACGGGTTTGAGACTCATAAACACCATGATGCCTCCACATATATGGTTGGCCTAATAGAACATCAAAAACTTTGAGTGGGGAAACATCACACAATACCTCATCCTTGAAGGGATTGATGTCATAGAACATGCGACACTTTTGGCTGACATGAAGATATTGACCCTGGCGAATCCACCCAATGTTGTATGGCTATGGGTGTGGGTTTTTTTGCAAATACAAATGCTTGAAAACCTCTGATGAGATGATGTTCTTTTGGCTTCCTCTATCAACAATAAAATTTAGTGGGGTCCCCTTCACCCACATCTGTAAATGGAATAGTCACTCCCCCTCCTCGTTATCCTATTATGGTTGGATTGTTGCAGTTGTGACAGTAGCAGTGGATTATGCATCAGTGATCTCTATCCTTTTATTATTTTTTGATCAGGGTCCAAGTTAGGGTTCGACTCTTTGTCTTTGAGTTCAACCACCAATGACTGTATTGAGTGACATCCATCAATGTTGTGCCAAGGGTTGTTGTGGAACTCACACCACTTTCCAGTGTCTTTCTTATACTTCCATTTACCCTTATTTGCCTGCATCTGGGACTGAATTTCCTGAGGATGGATTTCCTTTCTCTATCCTTCATTATGTGAGTTAGATTTTCCTTTTTCATGATTCTCCCACTTACTCTGCTGCTTGAATTTTTTCTCAATTTTGACTCCATATCTATAAGAAACTCCCAGTGAGGAGAGGTCCAAGAAATCCATATCTGTTTGGATGTACCTATGTAGATGCTTCGAAATCGGATTCTAGAGATCATGGCGAAGACTTTGGCATAGTGGAGGTCACCGGTTTGATTCCGGTCGGCCCCCAAAAAACATTTGACATAGCCGTCATTGGCTAATCCCGGGGTGCCACATGGCAGCCCCTAATTGGGCCACATGGCACCATAACAACCAATCAAACCTTGACACGTGTCGGCTTCTGATTAGTCCACGTCATCTGCCATGTCAGCTCTGTCGTACACCACGTCATCTTCCTGGTCAACCTTCCACGTCATCCGTCGTACGATGCTGACGTCATCCCGTGCCACGTGTCACCCTTCCAATGGTGACACGTGTCACCTCGGGATTAGTCCAACCGTACGCTGAAAATGCCAAAATTGCCTGACACGTGTCACACTCTAGAGATGCCACGTGTCCTGTACAGACATGCCACATGTCACACATGCAGACATGCCACATCAGCATCCGTACGGACTGTACGGACTGCACAGTCAGCAAAGTTGAAATTTTTGCCTATTTGGCTCAGTGGACAGAATGCGATATCTTCTCCATACGGACTCCGTTTGACATAAAAATTATACCACCGGAATCAGGAAGACGAGCCAGACACAATGGTGTTGGTTTCGTCGGATTCTGAGCACTTTCATTTTTGAGCATTTTTCATGCCCTGTCAGTCTTCTGAATCCGATTTTGGTACTTCAAAACCAGGTTTTTCTTAGAGTCTTTGATACCCAACTTTGAGCACAAGGTATGAAATATTTTGGTGTACTCTGACACCGTCTGGTCTCTTTTCTGACACAGATTTGTCCATCTCATGTATTGGTCATCATATTTTATGATAGGATAAAACTCCTCCTTTAGGGAATCTACAAAGGCCACCCAAGTGGGTTCTCTCCCAAATACTGTAGATTCATCTATGGTGTACCTCTCCTAGTAACCTTCCCACCAAGCTCTGACATGGGGAAGGATTTAAGGAGCCCGACGGTGGTATTTTCACTGTCGAATTTGTTTTTGGACAAAGTAATAACCTTCTAGCAGATTCAACCATTTTTATAGAACATTTGCATTTATCTGGCCTTCGAATAAGGGGATATCAAAATTTAGTTGTACCTTCAAGGGTGTCATACTTTCGAAATGGCTTCTTGTCAAAGATGCCTCAACCGTCGCCATCAATAGTCTTCGAAGGATCTGAGAAAAGTTGTCCATCATCTCATTCCTTTGTCGCACGAGGGATTCCTTGAGAAACATCTTGAAAGGATCTCCTTTTTTGTCATCTCTCTTTTCTTCCACCATGGGAGGTCACTTGGGCTGGAGAGATTAGTTTTCCTCAAGAAAAAGTAGCTCAAGACCCAACTTTCTATACCCTGACCTTGTCGGGGACCTGCAATGAGAAACGACAAGGAGCATCCTGCTATGATACCATTGATATGGATTATTTTGAGAATTACATGAAGAAAAAAATATAAATGATACATAAAAAGGAAATAAATATAGATAATTCAGAGAGCATAGACATATAGTGAAACCCAACTTCTATTAATGAACAAGAGAGAGAAAAACATTGTAGAGCAAAAACTGACAGAATTGGGTAGATTATCTCTAAAACTAAAGATATGTTGGCTATTCTTCATTCAACATGTAAAACACTAGGACTTTCCAAGCGGTCACAAATCCCACTACTACTCTATCCTGAGCGCACTTAACGTCTGTGAAGTTCTAATGGGATCCAATGCATTAACGCTATGTTGTAGGCATGTACATAAGACCACTAGGAAATCATTACATGATGTCTGTAATTAACAAATGGAGATGACATTACATTCCATTCCCCATCAAAAGGGTGAATATCATGGGTTATCAAAACCATAGGCTCAAAATGGTGATTAAATGGAAAAGGTGGATGGCCACCGAGATCCATCTGGATCATTGAGTTTTTATTTTCTTTTTTTATGTTGCATCATTATAAAACATGTATCATGGTTTGTTGTCATTCTACATTTTCATTCAAATTATATATCACAATGTTTATGTATTTCTTATTTTGCTCGAAATTGCTTTACTCTTCTGTGAGTGCAAGTTAATGAGGGTCTCTCATGACGTGTTAGTGGAAATGAAAACATAGAAAAAAAACAATATGTTAATTTGGAGGGACGATTCAAGGAACTTTCACAATAAAATTGAATATGGTGTAAAAGTATGAAATGTAGGAAAGGTTGAGTGTAAGCTAATGATGGTCTCTCGTGACACGTTAGTGGCAATGCAAACATGGAAAAAAATTAATCTGTTAAATTGGAGGGATTAATCAAGGTACTTTTACAATGAATTTGAATATGGTGTAAAAAGATGAAGCATATGAAATTGAATTATCTTTCGGAATACACAACTTTTATTCATAGAAATTGTGAATAACTATGATAAATTTGATTTTTTCTAACAATGGTATGTTATTTTTCTAACAAAATATAAGGTATATGTATTTGTTCATGCAGGTGTTGAGTACCTTAACAATGAAATTTCATTTCAAAAACTTGTGTAATTATAGAGAACCCATTTTTCTAGTGTGGTGTATTTTTTGGAAATTTATAATATTAATTTTATATTTTTTAAAATTATGAAAGTCAATATATCCTTGAATACAATGCCTTTTATTCGTGCAGGCTAAGAGGTTCTTAACATGATCCAAATAATTTATTTTAAGATCGTAGATATTGATCTCTTCTAGTGCAAAATACAACTCATTTTAGAAATGGTTAAGTCGACAAAAATCTATAGCAGAAATAAGAGAC
>JZKD02S1936420.1:375642-387223 GCA_000966675.3 Picea glauca | reverse complement strand
CTTCCCACTATCTCTCCTCTCTCTGTAAAGTACCAGATGTAATATAATATGAAAAAACAAGAATATTCAACAGATATCAATTGAAAAACAAAATATTGAGAAGAGAAATACCAAAGATAATACCTTTATTCAAAGAAAGCAATGTTCACTTGCCTCTTCGAGGGGGAAACCTCCAGCAGAGCAGAGATATATTACAATCATTATCAAGAAAAGGTTCTCATGCCTCCTACTCTTATTTATAATAATTATATCTTCTAAAGATCATTCTAGAGGAATATATTTCTAGTAGCATAAGCTTCTATTAGTTCTTATTACATTGACTTGTCCACAATTATTAAATAGGCCTTACTATATTTAGGCCTTCTTAACCAATATCGACCTTTATTACATTGCAAATATATTATTCTATCTATGTGAGGGGTCATGTCCCTAACATTCCATCCCCATTGAAAAAGATCCTTGTAGTCAAGGCTTAAGATGAGGAAATTACTACAGAATGCTACTCGATTCCCAAGTCACTTATTTTGGTGGAGTATCCTACCAGTGAACCAAAACTTCCTTGATGGTGTGATGACGGGGGAAATTCTCTCTCTGGTTCAATATGACATGTGGATGCAACCAAATAGAACCTTCTTCATCCAACTTTGGTAGGTTGGTTGCGGTGTGGCATTTGGTGCCAATCGCTTTCTTTAGGAATGAGACATGAAAACCATGATTTAGCTTGGAGTGAATAGGAAAATCTAATTGATAGGTCACTAGACCCACTCATTTGAGAATAGTATAAGGACCATAAATTTTGGTGCAAGTTTCTGGCACTACTGGGCTTCGAGTGAAGTATACTTCTATATTTGGAGACAAAGAAACACCTGATTCCCTTCAACAAATTGACATTCATAACAAACCTGATATTCTTGTTGTTGGAATAATGAGAGGGGGGGTGAATCAATATTACACAATTTTTACCACTTTTAACCAGAATACGTATGCATCAATTGATCCACAATTATCACTTATGCGTTCATTTAAAATTTCATGAATATATAACCATAAACAATACCATTCAACAATATATCACAACATACATAGTGCACAAGATATTTTATGTGGAAACCAAACTGGGAGAAAACCACATAATTGTTTCTTATATATCAAAGATTACATTCATAGGAAGCACCAACTTCCAAATTCTCCAGCACCAAATGGAAGGGGTATCCAACCCCCTATTTATAGGCTCCAACCTGAAGGAAGCTACAACTCCCTGAATTCTCCATCTACAACTGGAAGGAGGCTACACCCCCTCGATTTATAGACTCTAACCTAAAGGAAGCTCCAACTCTCTGTGTTGTCCAACACCAACTATGAAGGAGGCTACGACCCCCTTTCCTTTCTTCGTCCTACCTCCTTGAAAGATAATTGTAGACTCAACCTATCACTACCACTGATACTAATAATCAATTGTCACTACCATTATCACTGTTACTGTATCTGTCACTCTCACTCTCACTCTCATTGTATTTGTCACTGTCATTGTATCTGTCACTGTCACTGTATCTGTCACTATCACTGATATTGATACATCATCATCATCAACCAGATCCATTCACATAGATCATACATCAAAATGTATGTTCAACATCAAGTATCAAAAGTACATACCATATGGAAAATGATGTAACTCAACTATATACCATATCATCCATGATATCTCAATCATGTCATAAACCATGTACCATAAGATAGGTCAAAAACAAGTACCCTGACATTGTTGGTTTTTATGGGATGACCTAGGTTCTAACTACAATATTACCAACAAACCCTTCTACCATTAGAAACACAAGGCACAGAGTACACTACACAGTCTTACCCGAGATGGATTCTATGGGTGGTTGCAGGACTCAGATGTGTGCAACCCGAGGATGGGATGTGTATCTCTCTCAGGGGTATTGGATCTACTCACTGTTAGCCTTCAAATGCTCATTAGATGCTATTATAGACCACTATCACTACTATTCTAATAGGACTTCATTAATAATTCTAGCCACATATGATCAAAGATAGGAATTCCCCTACTGTAACACAATATTCTGATCTATTTACGAGCTATAACATTCATTTATTTAGTGCTATTTTGTAGATTCCATTATCTTATTCTTACTGCGCAGTGTTCATTCCTTTATTAGGTAACATATTAATCATAAAATCTCATTAAAGTAAGTACAATCATAAACAATGCATACAATCACACAAAACATAGATATATCGTTGTTCACCCCCCTGGGGCTATGCCCACAAAGATTTGTTGCTTGGGATATTTATTCATATTCTTGCAAAAGCTAGGGTTGTGCACTATACAATTCTTTTTCCATTACATTTGACCTCCATAGATCACATAAGTCTCTCAACAAGACCTACTCAACCCAAAAAGACCTATTACAATATCAACAATACATATGTTAACCCTCTCATGGTCCTAATACATTCTACTTATACAAAATTGGGATAAATCCCTTACAAAAACCCTAGCCCTAAGTGGATTAGGTTTTCCCACTTTCTCCTTGACTTAATCTCGATTCATCCTCGATCTAACCATTTCTCAAAGTCAACGCTTGTCCACTTTCCAACTGCTCCAAGACAATTTGTCCACTTTGTAACTGCATTTCTTGGCGCGGGTTTTCCTCTGTTTCTGACGCTTCTTTTCCTCTATTTTTGACGTGATCCCATATTTTTCGGAGTTTCTTTGATTCCTTCAAAAATTCATTGATTCTCCCCAAAATTGGCATGCACCAACAGACCCCCAACAATGACATTGTGACTCATCCCGAGTCACTCACAGGCTGCTGCATATTTTACTACATGTGCCGGTGCTTCATACATCTCTATTATTTGCTGGCATTACTCCTGAGCCTGGTTATTCTTATCTGCCATGGCTTCTACCACCTGCGTGATGACTGGAGGTCTCAATATTTCTCCCCCCTCCAATCCTATTTTCTCTATGCTCAATTTCGTTGCATCGATCTCCATGACCAACCGCTCCTCCTTTTCCTGTAAGGGCTCCAACCGAGCTTGTCTTGCAATTTTCTACTCTTGCACCGCTTTTTCCTCTTCCTGTAGGCTCTTCATCTCTGCAGCTGTATTTATATTTTCTAACATTGACATTGTCTTTTGTCATTTTGTTACATATACCATTGTTGCATGCAGTTTATCTTCCCTTCCTTACAACTCTTGCAAGATCCCATCTTCTAAGAGTTGTGTCAATAGTTGGGCGCTCTTTTCCAACAACTTTGTTATTCTATGTATATTTTGTGCTATGTTATTTGCATATGCTATTGCATCTTGGTCTGTTTACACTCTGACTTTTGGAGGAGTAGTGGGTACTGCATGCTCCTCCAACTCCTTAATCTGGTCCTTTTACTACTCTAAGGCATGTGCAATTTTCCTCATCTTCTCTTCAAAATATGCTCCCTCTGATTCTACGCTGATTGGAATGGATTGAAATATTGCACTTTTTTGGCACAAAGGCAGACCCAGGGTTCAACTCTCAAGAGAACACCAACAAAACCCTAACTATCAACCCTTTCGACAACACCTGCGAAGCATATGAAGTCTCACCCGAGGTAGAGGCAAGGGTGGTTGCAGGACTCATATGTTTGCAACCTTATCTGAGACACTGATATGTGATTGTAACACCTTAACAGATAACTTAGTAGCATAGTTTATTAGTATTTAACCAGTATCTACTTCGCAGATAAAACCCTAATTACTGAGTATCACAGTATTTATCTAGATCTAGTATATTCAAGCACTAAGAACATTCACATAGGTTATATCCAGCATTCATCTATATTATTAAGCACAGATTTATCTATCATTCATCTATATAAAGTAATTAAGAAATTAATAACATAAACATATCAACACATTGCGCAAAGAATAACAACACAGGATATACGTGGTTCACCCCCGGACTGGGGCTACGTCCACCAACTCTTCTTCTCTTTTATTGTCTTTTGTCAAGCATCTTACATGCATTGAGCCACAAAATACTACTCCCATAGGACATGATATTTGCGCACACCTCGCTAGATCTTCCTTCCCCGAGCTAGGTCAAGCACAAAGCCTTACACAGTATGCACACAAAGCACTTACAAAATGCTTGCACTTAGCTCTGCAAGCCTTAACACATCCATGCACTAAGTCAAATATCACTATGATCACCTAGGTCAAACTACTCTTACATCACCTCGCTACTTATTTATACATTACAAAATGGGCCTAACATGGGTAAGAACTCATGGGCCAATATCCCCATACCCATTACATAAGCCCAAAACCCAAAAATCCCTAACAAGGGGATGGGATCTCATGATCTCCTCTTCGACTTGCGCTCCATCTTGGACATCTTGTCAAAGTCCAAAAATAGTTCAAAAGTGACCAAGGATCCTCAAAACTTTGTCAAGGACAATAGCCCCCCAACACTCACCTGTGACTTGTCCCGACTCACTCTGGTCTGGGTAGCTCTGCTTCAAAATCCTCAAGCTTGGCTCGAGTTGCTTCAACCTCTTGATGTGTCAAGGCCTCCTGGAGTTGTGACTCTAGTTCCTCCAATTTAGGATCCTCAGTGAGTCGTTCATAAGTCTAGGAACTGTGATCACTTAGATGTTTACATTCCATGGTGAGGGCCTCGATTCTTTTAACTTCTCTTCGAGAAGTTGATTCTCTTTGATCTCGTACATCTTATGGGGTACGTAGTACTACTTGTATATCTAGATCTACGATTCTATGTTGAAGCTACTGAATAGCTTCCACAACTTGTGCTACTTGATGATCTATTGATTCTTCCACTTTTTTATCTAAGCCTATCACAGAGCGGAGTGCTCTATTGACTGCTTCTTTTACTTTGGCCTGCTCCACGAGCAACTATTCATTCTCTTGTTGGATCTGCTCCTTTTTCTCTTCAAACTTGGTCTGGAGGTCGACCTTCTCCTCCTGGGCATCTCGACATTTCTCTATGAGTACTTCCTACAGTTGCTTTTGGGCCTCTATGGCATGTTCGGTTTCTTCTTGTGCACGATGAAGGTGGGCTTCAGTCTCTTCGGCTAGTCTTTGTAGTTGGGTAGGATCATTTCCCAACTTTGGTGCTTCTGAAGGTGTGTTCGTAGTGGATAATACATGGCTGGAGTGAAGGGCCTATTGTACCCCTATGAGATTCACCTCAATCCTATCATACATCTCCTCTTGCTTGGCTTCATGTTTTTGTAGGATGTCATGCAAGTCATCTGAGACAACTATGATGATCAAGTCAAAGTCATCGAGCGTGAGCACCATCTGTATTTTAGTTTTGGTGGCTTTGGATTTATTTCGGGAAGTAGGTTTCATGGGGAAACCTTCCTTTTCTTAGAGGGATCAACCTCATAAAAAGGATCCCTAGGCAGTGTTACTTCGCCTTTCTTTGACTGATCATCTTTCCCATTAATCTCTTCTTTATACTTCAACACCACCTCCTTCTCCTGGGGAATCTAAAGTAGTTTCGTCCGAGGTACTGCTCAGCTCTTGAATGTCTTCTGTATTCTTCCTTCTGTTGGTTCCATGTGTATCCTGTACTTCGCATGTGGCCTCCAAGCTTCCAATTTGTTCAGGATCATAAATTTCTGCATGGTCAACAGGGATAAGGAGCTTTGCAGACCAGTCTTTAGTTATCTCTTCAAGGTTCTCCTCTGTGAGCTTATAGTATGACTTAAGATCTTCTTTATGCTCGTCGACGCGCACAATTATGTAAGTAAAATGTTGATCTGCATGGAACTTCATGTGAGGTCTGAACTGGTGTAGGGTGTTTGGCATCATGCGAGGAACAACTTCAATTGATCTTTTCAACTAGAGATAGTACATGTGGAATACTGCATTCGACTGCCATTGTTTTCCCATATCACTCGAGTAGCATAGCATGGTGAACTTCATAGAGAGTGCCTCGAATGACTCAATGTTTAGGAAGGTCGCATCTTTCAGCATTTCCCAAGCAATAAACTCTATGAGGGTCAGGAGCCAGCTAAAGTGGAACTCATAGCCCTGATCTTGAGATTTGCAGAAATCCAATTCCAGTTGGTTGACTAGGTACTTCCCCCAGTTCATCTGTAAGCCTTCTATGCACTTCCGTGCAAGGTCTAGAACAAACCCTATGACCTCCGTAGGTCTATTCTTTCTCACCATATTTCCTGCGATTAGCTGACAGGCCAAGCACATTGTGCCATTCTTGATGGAAGGTACCTTGTATCCTAGCATCCCTTTTTCTACATCGTCATATGTGTCTTTGATCCTATGTGATAATGCATGATCTGTAGCCTTCCTTGGGTAGAAGTCCTAGGGATTAGGTCCCTGCATGCTCAATACGGTGATCCTATGGATAAGTGTCGGATCGACTATGACGCGACTGTCTAACTATAGATAGCCTCCATGGTAACATGATAGTAGGAGCTTAAGACATTCGTTAACCTGCCGGTGTCTTACAAAGTGTGGAATATTCATTACATTCAAGAGGGTGGACTGCGTGAGGTTCATAGTCTATGGTTGGGGGATTATTTTCGAGTTCTTCCCCTTCGTCGTGGCCAAATAATTGTAAGGGGAGAGCATGCTATAGTTCTTGTAGTCCCCTAGGTTGAAGTCGCTGAACTTCAACGTCATAATCTTATTTTTCCGCATTCTAACCGCAAGTATCCCCTTCAGTAGGTATGCAGTAACCATGGTGTAATCAAAGTCCCTCGGGACACTGTCACGACTCACCATGCTAGCCAAAGGATGGATGCAGTCAGGCAGGATAGTCGGGATTAATTTCGCATTTTTCAAGTCATCTCTATGCTTGGCTCTCTTTTCTTCTGTAGGTCAGGATGGTCCAGATCCGCGAGTAGTCAACGGAGAGGCTTGCACTCCACTAGTCAATGAAGCTTGAGCTCCGACAGACATCACCTTCTTATCCATAAGATCGATCAAAACTTCTTAAAAAACTTTCTCTATGGCGTTGAGCTCATCCGACATGCACGCTCAAATCAGATAAATCAGGTGGGTGAATGAGTGCTCAAAGAAATAAAATGGGTGTTGATCTCAGTAAAGAAAGCATAGTAGCAATGAGTTGGCTAGGATACAATTCGCAAAAGTGTTTTTGGTGAAACAGTCGATGTAATAAGTATACAACAGGGTACCAACTCTCTCCAATGGATGGTAGGTCTTCATTAATGCAGTTTAGCTCATTATGGCACGGTCCCAATAGTCTGATGGTAAGATTTATGGTCATAACTATTGTTCTAACCGTTCGAGGTTGTCGATCTAACGATTATAATGCTCTCAATGGCTATATCTCTTTGCCATGGTGAAGTGCCATGTTGCATTGTTCTGATATCTTGGTGAAGTTCCATTTTTTCAAACCTTCCTTCTGTGAAGTCCCCTCTAGAGAATTCTATAAATTTTCTATCTTTGCTCTCTTCTTACTGATATTTCGAGCCTTCTTCTCTGTGATATTCGTCTCAGTGTTCCTCTTCCCATTCTGATTCTTATCTCCTTTTAGCATAGTAACTTCGCATTGTTTATATTCTTTCATAGGGTTATAGAGTAGTACTTCTTGTCTCTCTAGGGTTGGTGCTCCACTCTTCTGTGAGTCTTCTTGTGTGCTTTTAACTTCGACATACAAGTTTCTAGTCTTTAGTAACTTCGACTAGTCTTCTTGTTCCTTCAGTAAGTGTGCTATCTTCTTCGTCATGAAATATCTTAGTTCTTTCTTCTTCTTCTCTAGGGCCTCCTCTTATTTTCTTTTGGTATGATCTCTCTCAATCCAAGGTTTTCCTAATAACATAGAAAATGGGGCACTTTTCTCAAAGAATTTAACAACCTCAAATTATTCCTCTGTCGAAGTTCCATGAGCACTCATAGATATCTAGGTAAGTCTTCCACATAGGGTTATCATCTTTCCTCTAAATAATATTATTCCTCCCAATGAAGGAATCATAGCAGGATTTCCCAAAATTTCCCAAGTTCTTTCTGTCATGATATTCACCTGTCTTTCCTCATCCATAACACTATCAATGTCGAAGTCTCCTATTCTTGTTTCTATACAATCTTTTTCTTTGAAAATATCTGATAAGTTGATATGTTGTTAATCATTCAGGGTTTGTTTCATTTGTAGTAATACATTCTCTGATTCTTTCATGGGTTCTGTTGTGGTTTCAGTTTCTTGGCCTTTCTCAAGGTTTTCTTGTCTCAGATTCATTCTTTCAACCTTAACAATCATTATAGGATAGTCCAAAACTTCATGATCTATATCTTGACTACAAAGATAACTAGGTATTCTATTAGGGAAATCCTTACCAAGATGTTCTGGTCTTCTGCAATTATAACAAAGGGTTAATCCTCTCTTTTTTTTTAATGATCCCCAACCTTTTTTGTACTGTGCACTAGGGTCATAGTGGTTAACCTGTAAAAAAATATTTCTAGGATCTTGCACCCAATTGTTAGTCCAAACATTCTTTCTATGCATAGGAATAACATATCTTTCATTATTTCTATGAGATCTACTCACATTAAATCTTCTTTCGTCTAGTTGTGCTCTAGTAGGGAACAATTTATCAAACATACCTAGATCCATTCTTTTGAAACAATTTTTTTCACTTATCTTTCCTTTTCAATCAAAACTTTTCACTATTCTTACCTTTATTAGAGCACAAAGCTTAAATATCTTACCTCTTTTCTTTAGATTTGATTTCTCTTCTTAGCACAAAGCTTTACAAGTTAAGTCAAATACTGGGCGCTAGGGAAATAGATCTACGCACAAAGCTTTCTCTTTTTCTTCATTTCCCAGCAATCACAGTTTTAGGTCTCGACAATGAAACCATTTGTTCACACAGGGGCAGACCCAGGGTTCAATGCTCAAGAGGGCACCAACAAAACCCTAACTACCGACCCTTTCGACAACACATGCAAAGCAGATGAAGTTTCACCCAAGATAGAGGTAGGGGTGGTTGCAGGACTCAAATGTTTGTAACCTTAGCTGAGACACTAATCTGTGATTGTAACACCTTAACAAAGAACTTAGCAGTATAGTTCATCAATATTTAACTAGTATTTACTTCTCAGATAAAACCCTAATTACATAGTATCGTAGTATTTTTTCAGGTCTAGTATATTCAAGCACTAAGCACATTCACATAGGTTAGATGCAACATTCATCTATATTATTAAGTACAAATCTATCTATCATTCATATATATCAAGTACTTAAGCAAGTAAAGACATAAACATATCAACACATTGCACAAAGAATAGAAACATAAGATATATGTGGTTCACCCCCGGCGTGGGGCTATGTCCACCAACTCTTCTTCTCTTTTATTATCTTCTGTCAAGCATCTTACATGCACAGAGCCACAAAATCCTACTCTGAATAAGACAGGAGATCTACGCGCCCCTCGCTAGATCCTCCTTCCCCGAGCTAGGTCAAGCACAAAGCCTTACACAGTTTGTGCACAAAGAACTTAAAAAATGCTTGCACTTAGCTCTGCAATCCTTAACACGTCCATGCACTAAGCCAAATATCACTACGATCACCTAGATCGAACTACTCTTACATCACTTGGCTACTTATTTATACATTACAAAATGGGCCTAACATGGGTAAAAACCCATGGGCCGATATCCCCATACCCGTTACATAAGCCCAAAACCCAAAAATCCCTAAAAAGGGGTCGAGATTCCACGATCTTCACTTCGAATTGCGCACCATCTTCGACAGCCTTTCGAAGTCCCAAAATAGGTCAAAAGTGACCAAGGATCCTCAAAACTTGGTCAAGGGACAACAAACTTATATGTTTTTCCATATCCTCCAATTTCTGTTGTGCTATATTCTTCGCCTGCCCTTCTTGGATATCTACTTCCTTCAATGAGGTGATGTATTCTATGCCAACTGTAAGTTCGTCGCATCAGACCTTGCTCTGGACTAAATTTACTACACGACGCTAATCTGTAATTTATGCAACACCTTTGTTGGAATATTGGGCAATTCCAAGTCCAATGTCTGAATGTCCTTCAAGGGATTTTGTGTTGTCTCCTCATTGATGAACAACATCTCAAGTGTTATGATAAAATTTACACTCCCCTTTGCCATGATTTTCACTGTATCTCTAGCAGGTGTTCCTTATCTATTCTGAGCTAGTTTATCTTTCTGTTGCTGCTCTACCCTTATATTTAATTTCTCTAGTGTAGTTTTTTACTTCCTGTACTTTCTCCAAAATTGAAGCCTTATGCTTCTCGACATTATCCCATATCTCTGACAGTCAATCTTCGACTGTTGTGGCTACCAGTTCCACATCATCTATTGTTAGTGATGTGTACATTGGTGTTCTATGGGCCTTATCCTTTTCCTAGAGCCACTTTCTTGCTCCCACGTTGTCTTCTTTTGGGCATCTGATGGCTTATATGCCTCTGGAATATTTATATCCATGCTTATATCCTTCCCAATGTCGTCCTCCATAGGTATATCCCGTGTCTCCATTCTTACCTCTTCTACATGCACCTGTTATGTTGCTCCTTTTGGTTCCTTCTCTGTGCATGGTGGATCCTGTGTAGAACCACATTGTGATTTACTCTGTGTCCTACTTTTATTTTTTATGGGGATTCTTCCCCCCACTTGACCTATTGTTTTCTTGTTCTTTTATTGGTGCCATTTTTTCTTGTCTTTTGTGCAAGGACCTTTCTTTCCTATGTCTATGTCTGTACTGTTGGCAGTTTTCTTGGAATAAATGGCACTTTCCACTCCTCAGGCCACTTCTGGACCTCCATCTGTATGTCTTACATCGTCCTGTAGTATCTTAGTTGTAGCCACTTCTTGGCTGGGTACCTATTCACCTACAACCACATGCTATGGCACGATGCTTGAAAAGTCCCTATTTGTCGAAAATCCTAGACAGTCTCTAGGGAAATCCTCCACATGTTTGCTAAACATTTATGGATCTATGACATGTATAGAGATAATACATCGTTGTTTATTTTGTTTTCCTTTGGGTCTGTTGTGCTTCTAAGAGACATGTAGCAGGTTCTGCCATACTTTCCTGTCCTATGCAGGAACATGTTATATGTCAGTTCTTTCCATGCTACCAATGCAATGAGGATGAGTAACCATGAGTAGTGGAACTCAGATCCCCAATCATGTGTGTTCTTGCAATAATCCAAGAAATAATTAAGTAGATGTTATCACTGAAATTTCGTCTGCACAGGGCGACAAGAACTCCGCATCGTCAACACAGAAAAACAGTCATTCATGGCACAAGGATTAATTCCATAGCATAGCAAAAGGGTCAAAACTATATAAAATGGCCAAAAAATTAAAAGGCGTTATGCACCCACTGGGTGCATGCGCGCACGCGTAATATCTTCGTACTTAGAGCGCATATGCGTGGTTGTGGGGTGAAAAACCCGCGCGCTTGCCAAACAATGCATTTATGAAGCTGGTCGGCCTCCCAACCACTAATGGATCGGCTCCCAAGTCGATTTGACATCAAATCCGAGCTCAATCTGCATGGGGAGGCTGGTCAAAGACCTAATTGTG
>JZKD02S1936420.1:345815-362320 GCA_000966675.3 Picea glauca | reverse complement strand
TAGTTTTTGTTTAATTCTTGTTAATAGCTTAGTTGTTTTCTTTCTAACCTTTTACATCACAGCTGTCATGCCTAGCAGAGCCCAAATAGGCATGTAAGCACTCACTTTTTTCTCATCACATGACGAAAAGAGTGCAAACAGTAGATAAGGGCCTAGCTCATCGTGCTCCCCTTCGTGCACTACGCTGCAGCTACTACCATTACTGCTGGTAGTTCCTCATTTCTTCACTTGCACATTAATTTTCATCCTAACAACGTTGTAGAAAATGTCATCGTAGGATAATTTATATCGTTGATCCTGATTCCCCTATTTCCTCTCTTCGTGCCATACTTTCCCTTGATTTCATCAGAGATGACTTTTTCTTTAGTTTTTTCCTCTAAGTACTACTCTGGCTTCTCCCCATCCATGGGTAGCCTAGTGATAGCTGCAATCCAGTCCACATTGATAGGCATTGGCCTATCCATCCACAAAATTCCTCCATGCACCCTATCTAGAAGTTGCTTCACACATCCATTGATGTTTTTACCACGCCCAAAGTGCGGTATATCTAGAAAATTCATGATATCGGTATTGTAGCATCCCAGGATCCACTACGTAGGCTCCAAAAATGGCGCCCTGATGGGACCTCTCCTCTACTCTCCATATAGTTATGTTGTGCCAAATATGGGAATTTGACTATGTCAGCCACATCATTATCGAATTATTTCATGGTGTTTACTCCTCCCACCATCTCATATTCCTCCTTTACTCCCTCTAATATTTTTGGCATTGTTATTTCCATTTTTGCCTGTGTGCGCGATATTTCTTGTGCACTTCTCTCAGCCCACGCCTTCTTATTTCCTTGCGGGGATGATACCCTGATCTCTGGTATGGCCTCATTCTCTGTTTCATGCTCTTGTTCTGTATCTAGGCCCTGCTGCATTGAATTCATGGAATTTTTACCCTGTTGTGGCCCTTTTCCCTTATATGCATTGGATTTTGTCCTCTCTGCATCCTCCTCAGGTTTCCCAACCTCCTGTGCCAGGTTTTGTTCCTCCTACAGTTGTTTGGTAGTAGGCTCATACTTTGATGTGTGAATATCATCCACATCCATGAATGTGGGCATCTCTTTCATCCCTATTTGTGTCACCCTATCACTACTTCTGATGTTTCTCTCGGCCCTGCTCGATGATCCAACTCTCAGTGGCAACATCCTGCTAAAATTCGAACTACTGACCACAAATATCCACTCTCTCATGCTCAAATAATGCTCTTCATTCTTTTGCTTAGTGGAAAAACACAAGTGACTAAATTTCTAGCTTTTTCCTACTTTATAGTGGGACGACGGAATAACAACTGTTCCACACTAACAGTTTTCAATTTTTCATTTTTTCCTGCATGCTCCACTTTTGTACCTATCAACTATTTCTAAGCGTTCAATGTTTTCAACACTGGTTTTTCTGCGGCGCACTTGTTAATGCTAACAATTCTATTACATCAAAACCTTTAATGTTCTCCTATATTTTTGTCTTTTTGTTACATTTCTTCTTTTTATGGATTTTTTTCTTTCTCTTCTAACATCTACTATATACAATATGTACAATCATACCTTATCTCTCTATTTTCACCTTAGGTTGTTAGGTCGACTGTATTGATACAACTTCAGTCGACTTCCATTCACTAGTCCACTGATATTCTTCCCTGCCAGATCTTTCAGTTGCACAACACCTTCATTTGTGATGGCCTCTACCTGATAATTCCCTAACCAATGCATCTTGAAATTCTCTCGATGTTGTAGATACCTACTGTCATAGAGGAGAATTGGATCTCCTTCCTTAAAGATTTTCTTTTTTATGTTCCTATCATGCCAAGCTTTGTCCTTTGATTTTTTTACTTTCAAGTGAAAGACTGCTAAAATCATGTCTTCTTCCAACTCCATCAGCTGATCCAATATTTCCTGCGTAACACTTTCTTATGTCATGCCAGTGATTGCTGCAATGCACAGACTAAGTACTAAATAATCCAATGGAACCACTACTTCCTTCCTATACACCAGTCTGAATGGTGTCTGTCCTGTAAGATTCTTGCATGTAGTCATGTAAGCCCACAATACTACTAATACCTTCAAATCCCAATCATCCCTATTCACATTGCAAATCTTTGTCAATGCATTCTCTAGAATCTTGTTAAAAGATTCTACTGTACCATTTTCCTAGGGATGGTAAGGTGTGCTCTTCTGATGATGTATCTCAGATTATTTTTTCATAGCTCTGATTGTATTGTTAATAATATGAGTTCCCTGACCACTCAACAAAATTCTAGGACATCCAAATCTTGTCACCACATTCTTAAAGAGAAACCATGTTGCAGTTTCTGCGTTGCAGTCCTTCATTGGGGCTGCTTCTACCCATCTGGTTAAGTATAGTATCATAGTGATAATGTATCTAGCTCCTGATCTCCTTGCTGATGGGTTAATGGGTCCAATAAAATCCACAACTCATTTATCAAACACTTATAAAGTTACTTGGGGCATAAGTGGGATTTCATCCCTTCTAGATGGTTTTCCCACATTTCATCCCTTCTAGATGGTTTTCCCACCCTCTGACAAACATCATAGGTTTGACAGTATTCATTTGCATCCTTATGTACTGTAGGCCACCATAATCCTATAGGAAATACCTTCTCCAAGGTAGGATTTCCTTCATAGTTCCCTCCAGCTATGCCTTCATGTGGTTCTGCTAACACCATGGAGCATTCATGCTCCATCACACATCTTATTTGAATTACATCTACACCTAACTTGTATAAATGACCTGCAATCAACTGATATTTTTCAGCATGAACTACGAACTATTTTTTCTGCGCGATAGTAAATTCCTTGGGAGCCATTCCTGTGCTAAAAAATCGAACAATATCAGCAAAACAATCATCAACAATCATCAACAATCTGAATAGAAAAAAAATATAGCATCAGGAAAATTTTCCTCCAAGTTATTTGGATCATCTCCATTAGTAATTATTGATAGATGATTTGGTCCTGCATTCATCTTCCCTGGTTTTACTATGATTTCAAAATCGTATTCCTGAAAGAATAACAACCATCTACAGATCCTCCCCCACAACACTGGCTTGTTAACTAGGTATTTCATTACAGATTGATTTGTAAACATCTTACAATGTTGAACCAACAAATAATGTTTGAACTTCTATAAGGCATATACCATAGCCATACCTTCCCTTTCTGTAGTATTATAGTTCTTCTTAGACTCAAATAAATTTCTACTAGAAAAATATATTGGGTGATCATTTCTCCTTCACCTGGGTTTGCCAAAACTTCTCCAAGTGTAATGGATGAAGCATGCACATGCACATAAAATTCTTTTGTCCAATATGGAAAGCTCAGAATTGGTGTTGTCACCATTTTCTCTTTCAGTATGTCCAATCTCTCTTGGCATTCATCATTCCACTAAAACCTGATATCTTTATTTAGTAACTTATCCATGGGCACAATAATCTTTCCATAGCCCTTTATGAATTTCCTGTAGTACCATGTGTGGCCTAATGTTTCTCTCAATTGGTGCATTGACTTTGGTGGTGGTAAATTGACAATAATAACAATATTTTCAGGGTCTACTATCAAGCCCTGTTTTCATACAATGTGCCCAAGTAGGATTCCAAATGGTGTACTGAATATACATTTCTTAATGCTCAAGGAAATATGACATTTCCTACATATTTATAACATTAACCTCATAATTTATACATGGTCCTTCAATAAATTGAATATTGTCTAATCATCCAGATAAACTTCTAAAAACTTATGTATAAAACCGTTGAATGCAACTACTACTACTCTAGAAAATATTGTTGGTGCATTCTTTAAAACAAATGGAATTACTGTGTATTGATATGAACCCCAGTCTATTGCAAATGCGGTTTTGTACCTGTCCTCCAAAGCAATTCTGATATGATGGTAACCTAAAAATCCATCTATGAAATAGTATACTTCTTGTGCTTCCACATTCTCTAAAACCTCACTTGTAAATGGAGTAGGAAAACGATCATGCGGGAATGCATCATTTAACTTCCTCAGATCCACACATATCCTAATCTCTCTAGTCTTATTTTCCTGGTCCACCATTGGACTAATCCACTCTGATTCTTCCACATGCTCTATGATTTCAGATTCTAGCATTTTGTCAAGTTCTTCCTTAACCTTATTCTTATAGATGAGGTTTAATATGTATGGTCTATGTCTAACTAGACTTGCATCTGTTCTGAGGGGTATCTTCGTTTCTCCAAGTTCTATTGCTACCCCTTTCATATATGAAAATGTGGTTGGGATAAAGTCACTATATTCACGTAGTAATTCAGTTATTTTTTCCATTGTCTCACTGTTCCAGTAATCTCCAATGCTGGCTATCTTGTGATTCTCTTAAGTCCGAATATTGACCTTTTTAATATTCATTGATGTAGTAAATTATTTTGATTGTAACTGGGGTCCTTCCAACCCTCTTTCTCCTTTCCCTTCCACTATCTATATGTCGCATGGTTTTTCCTCTACTTCTTCATCCTCTGTGACCTAATAACAGTAAACAAGTTGTTCAAGTGTTTCTTTTCTGTAATTTATGTCTACTGTCACTATATCTACCCCATACTCTTCAAATATATTATTTTTGATAATCTCTAATGATAGATCCACCCATGGATTCTTACTTCCAAATGAAAAAGTCTTGATAATGTTATGCTATACTACGCTCCAACTCACAGTTTCTCTGTGCAGATCCTACTCCTTGTACCAATTACTTGGTATCCCTTCTAATGTATGAATAAAGTAATGCATTCATTCCCCTGGTGGTACCAATCTCTAGTTAGTGACAAAAATTTATGTGATGTCTTGAGTTCCCTCTTCCATCATATTTCTATAGGGGTTTATCCTATTGAATCCTACCAAATCTTATGTGCATCAGTCACTTACACTGATACCTGTCTTGAATTACCTCCTTATGTGCACCCCACCATTGTGCAGGTGTGTCCCTTAATGCTATATCCAATACTAATAATATATGACTATCCAAAACCTCTGATTCAAAATATGTTAGGAAGTTTTCTAAGTTTTCCTCTTCAGTAAATGTGGGAAACTATCTTACTTCTATCCCAACCCATCTTACTACGCGTGTAACTCTAGTGCACCTCCTAGTAGATACTTCATGCAATCTTTGCTTCTAGTTTTCTACTCCAGTATCCGAATCTGAAATTTTGGAATTGATACTCCTCCAACTGAGTACTCCATCTGCAGTTGGATTTACATAGTCTTCCTCTCATGTAGTAGTTCTATACAATCAGTTTAAATCATCCTATAGAACACTGTCAGGCACATGCTCTACATATCTTTCACAATCTGAGGGATCTAGAGGTGCTACTACCCTAAAGTTCCCAGCTTCAAATATCATCTTTCTAGTCTTTAATTAATTATGGGTTGATTTTCAAAGGCCCAATCAATTCCCAATAGTGATGTAAATGGTATACATTCATCCACCATATCCATTACTTCAAAGTTTATTTTAGTGCACACACCATCTAGATACATTGTTGTATTCTTCAATATACCTATGGGAATCACTCTCTACTCGTTTTCTAGCTTCAATTTGATATTGGAATACCCTAGTGTAGGTTATCCCATTGCTTCCCAAGTTTTCTTTGGAAAAATGTTGACATCTGATCCTAAGTCTAGGATACCATTTCCCATGTTAAAGTCTCCTATATTTGCATTCAATATGAACTCTTTGCTAGTTAGTTTCTTTCTATCGACTTGATTAATCTTCTTTGGTTCTGTTCCTACCCCTTCTTCTATGTTATATTTCTCAAGCATATTTTTAAACAAATCCATGCAATCCTTATCATTAAGTAATTTAAAGCAAGATTCGAAGAAATTCTTTAAGTTACTTACTTTCTCTGTTTTCTATCCCTTGTAAGTATACTCCAAAGACCGAGGCACATAAAAAACAAGAGTATCATACCTATGTGTAGTGCTTGATGTGGAGGCTTAATTCTCCTTCTAGAACTCCTTCTTTTCTTCTTCGAACGTTTCATTTTCCTTATTTGCAACAAACTGCTATTGTGGCTGAGTGTTCTGTTGAATCCAACAATGATATTCCTTCTTCTGATCATGTGCATCTTCTCCTATCTTCACTCCTCCTCTAGTCACTATATTTATGTTCCTCCTGAGATCCCTTATTTCTATAGAAATCCATTGAATATTATTGTTATTTAGATTCCTCTTCTCCTGGATATTCGTCATTAACTTCAAAAACGCTTTTGTCACATGATCTGTCGCGTGACAATAAATACATGTTGTTGTTGGTTGTGGACAATCTATGGAATAATGTCCTTTCTATTGAAAATTATGGTAGATAATAGGCCCTCCACCTCTACCCATTCCTCCTCTTCCTATGCATTTGAATCCTCCTTTGTTCCCATGTGGATGAATGTTCTTTTGATGATACTGTGGTGCCTGATTATACTGCGGGGGTTGTTGAAACTGTGGCACTTCTTGAAATTGTTGCACATTTCCAAACTGTGGCATAGTTTGTCCTGCCATCAACTTAGACTACATCCTGTATGCATATGAGGTTCTTTCCTTCATTAACTCCAGAGTTGTACAATTTTTTCTTCATGCCCATATGATCTACCAAAGTTACAGAAAGCACTCTTCGGTTTAATCTTGTACTTCTGCATCATAGGGAAGTGATAATGATCATGTCCATGTGTCTTGCATATTTCACACCAAGGACCTATTGTAGGAAATGGATTTGGTATCCCTACTCCCAGGTACTGCACAAATGTTAGACACTCATTCTTGTGATGTCCCTCTAATGTGCAAAGGGTACACCACACTGCTTCTGTTTTCTCCCTACTTTTATTCAGATTTAATTTCACTGCTAGCTTCTTTAGGTCTTCCTTCAACTCCTATATAGATGGATTTGTCAAATTATAATCATTCTCATCTAACTACATAACTACTTTTAGTGCCTCTTCCTGGTTTTCAAATTTATGTTGTCTCAATAGATATTTAAAGTGTGGTAACAATAAATTTATAAACAACTCTCTCTGTTGCATGTCAGAAATGGGATACTTCAATTTACCTTTCAATGTATTGAACTTATGATCAATGTCCCATACAAATTCTCTTGGTTTTTGTCTAACCTCAATATTCTCATTCATAAATTGATCCTCTGATTTTTTCCTCTAAAAATCCATGATCGATGCCTGCTTGATCTCTTCTACTGTTCCCGGTGCACCCTGTGGATTTTTTACTGCTAGGTTCATGTACCAATACATTGTGCAATTTCTGAATTCTATTACTAACTACACTAATTTTTCTTCCTCATCATTGATTTGTTTTGCTTCCCATATTCACTCACACACAAATAAGTGCTTCTTTGGGTATTTTGTTCCATCCCCATGGAACTCTGTTAATGTTATCGTTGAATCTACCTTTTCCATTGTGGAATGTGTTGTACCTTCTCCACGCAGTACTACTATCTATGTACTGTTGTTCAGAATTGAACTACCACTAGTGTTGCTACTAGTACTTCCACTTGTATCACTACCTATATTGTTTCTAGTACTTTCACGTGTACCCTCACTTCTATTATGATCTCCTATATTCTTCTGACCATCAGTCACTTGTTCTCTAAACAACTCTTTATTTGCTGATGTGTTAGTCATACATGGTGTTAACACTGACTAAATTGTTGGGATAAATAAAAAATCTACAAAGGTAACCTACAAAAAAAATTTAAGACTGGAAACTAGCCTTTCCAATCTAGAGAGGGCTCTCTCTGAGACTTGATCTCTGATAGACAGGTTTCTTTAAAACATGACTAGATTTAAAACTTTAATATAATTTTTAAAGGTCTGTTGACAAAATATAATGCTTCTAGGGCTATGGAGTCACCCCTGAAAACAAAGAAAACAATTCTTGGTAGATATAACTCCTCACAGGAAAAAAGGCTAAACAAGGTGATGAAGTTCAGTGTTTAGTTTGATCATGTGGGGAGAAAGAAGAAATAAAACATACAACAGAATCAAAGCACCACAATGGATGAATTTTGATCTTAGTTGGGAAGATATACATGATTTAAATCAGTTTAGTCTAGAGAACCACTTAGATGAATTCTGGACTTTAAAATTTACTAATTTAAAAAGAAGATGAATGTAAATGGATGTGAATACACAATAAATACATACAAAGAAAGGTACAAGCTTCATATCATCACCATTAGAATATTTTTCTTAAGGAACTGAGGACTTATGCATTTTTATTTCTTTAGATTCAAGAAATTACATAGAGGATTAAAATATCTATAATTTTGCCCCTGCGCCCCCTTTTTTACATCAAAATAGTCCCTATAGATTGAAAGTAAAGTAACACTTATCTGTTGGGAGTTGAACTACTATCTCCTAGATTTATAGATCTGGTTGTTTTCAAAGAGAACAACAACCTCTACAAAATTACCAAAAATAGGAAAACCGATCTGGTAATCATAAGCTATCTAAGATGTTATCTACAATCATAAATTCTCTTAGAAAATAACAATCACATAGTTGTGATGAATAATCATGTGTATTTCTCGACAACACTGTCATTGCTGCACAATAAATTCTAGTTTTTGTTGCGCAATTGTTGGCTGCAAAATCTACACAGTGATTTAACGCGACGGATATTCATGCTGAGGTTGCGCATTTGAATCCAGTGGGAAGCAGAGAATGGGATCATCCAGTTTGTCTGTAGCTTCCTTGTGCAAACTCACTTGTAGTTTTAAGTCCCTGTTTATTATTCTTAATGACAATTTTTTTCTTTTCAAATTCTTCACATGTCTCAACAAAGTCACATTTCTTTTCAATTTTGATTGAGCGCCAGAGAGAGCTGCACATGCATCATCAATAGCTGGTATATATTCCTTAAAATTTTCCATGATTCTTTCCTCTGATATCCTTTTTTCCTCCCTCGGATCAATGATCACATATTGAGCCTCTCTGATCTTCTTTTTCAGCCAATTTATATTATTTTCTCCTCCTATTGGTAAGGTAGGAGATCTCTGACCTGCTTGACTGTGTGATGCTAGTGTTTTAGGAATTTTTTCTACTAGTTGCCTTCTCAATTATCTGTTTTATTTATAGAATTAGGCTATGACATGTTGATATTTCCTTAGTTGATGTTTCACCTCCTTAGTATTTCCATCTTCCTCACCTAGCTCCACTTGATTTTCATCAATTCCTTGGTTTACACATTCAACAAGCTTTGGATGAATTGTGGATATGAGAAATATCCTGGCAGAGGACCTGGTGCACGATTTACTGGTAGCTTGAATCTCCTCAACTTCATCAATAAATATCAACTTTCTTCTCTTCTAGGATATTGGTTGACTGAGTGATGAGTCTTCCATTTCTTTTCTTGTTCTTCTTTTATCAATATTTCCTCTTCTCACCTGTGAATTGTGAAGTGATGATTTCTCAATAGATAAAGGAATGCCTCCTTTAGGGTCTCTGGGAATGTTTGCTGGAATCATAAAGGAATTCCAGTCCTTGATAAAATTTCCCATCTCTTCAACCACCAACATCTTAATTAATGAAAAACGAAATAATTTGTTCTCTAGCTAGTCAACTTTATCTTAGACACTGTCTACCATCTTTCCCAGGCTTCGACACAAGAAGAAAGGTAAGTTTAATGGATTTATCCCTGTGAAATGAATCAATAAACTGATGTGGTATGGATGCACCTTGTCGAATCTTCCCTCAAAGGTGAATTACTTCCTGATTTTCTTCAAAATTTTCTCAAAAGGCTCCAGGAGATACTCACTAGGAATGATCGCTCCAATTTTTTAATTCTGATATTCAGGTTTGATGAAATATATATAAAACAAAGTGTCTAATGGAATACCTTTAAACATTTTTTCTCCTTGCAGAGGGATCTTCGTCGCAACTATCATAACTTCCTCTTTCACCTGGAAAGTGACCCTTGCAATAGCTGGACTGACACCAGTAAAATTGAGGTCGAACTACTTAGTTAGTTGTGCATTATATCCTTGAATATTTTCATATAAATGTATGCATCTGATTTGTTTGAAGGATACTCTGATCGCCAGGTCTACATTTATTAGCTTTAAATCCCTAGGTTCAAACCTCACGACCTTGCCACTTCTTTCATTCTTTCTTTTACTTTGAGAGGTTGCCATGATGTTGGTATATGTCAATTTCAGGCACACAACAATAAATTGTAGTAGCCTCTCTGCACAACAAATAAGAATAGTAACCTTTACATAATGTGCAAGAAAAAGTATCAATAGGAAAATTTGCATGGAAAACAAATCGATGGAATAAAATTTGGCACAATGGGAAACTCGCTGCAGTAGTAAAGTGCAATAGAAAATTTCAGCACAACATAAAACTCGACACAACAACAAACAATGGGAAACTTGACGCAGTGCTGGGCGAAACGAAAAACACAGTGCAACAATGGGTAGTATGAATTTAGTTCAGAAGAAAGGAGGCTGACTGTAAGAAAAAACAACTCATTACAGAAGCTAATTTGCAATGGGATCCAAGGAAAACTCTTGAACAATGACTGAAAGCAATGGAGGATACACAACAAAATCAAAATAGCAGACTTACATAGCAACTGACAACAAATAGTATTTATGCAATGAAGGGCTTCAACGCTTACTGGAAAAACTATGGACAACCCACAAATTTTGAAAGTGATGGAGAAACATGAAGGGCAAACAATATTTATGCTTGAATGGATAAGGAATGAAATTATGGAAAGGGACGAAAATCCATAGCGATGAGAGGTTTGAAAGCAGGTTAAATATTTGCACAGTGAACTCGTGGAGCGGGTACACCTTTGAAGTGTCCAATAGTACAAATGATATGATGTTCTATGATTGTTCACTTTTTTGACTTCATGATTAGGTAATGATGCCCCATAATATATTTTGACATGACCTTTATCCTACCCACTTGACTCGACCCTTGTACCTAGATTCCACTTTTTGACATGACTCGAAACTTAGTGTTATAACCCTAAATTGCACCACACGTGTTTACCTGGCATCAGGTGAAATCATATCCATTCCTTGCCAAAGCCATGCTGAATAAACTCTTGAAAATCCTCTTAAATCATGTAAAATGCGCCCTAACCTACTACTGCACGTGTTGGAACGCTGACATGCCTACTACTACACACGTTGGAACGTTGGCTGGCCCACTATAGCCTGCGTTTACCTAACAAAGCACAAAAATAGGAAAGTTGCCGACGGGACAAAAAGCTTTGGGTCAGTTAACTGAAACTCCCATCCATGCATGGATGAGAGTTCGTACAAAACCCTAGCTCCTTCTAGCCTATAAAAGAAGGGGTAGGGGTACCATTTGGAAGAGGAAAAAGATAGCAAAGAGACTCTGCCCAATTGCCGAATCCGTTTGTCCCAACCCTTTAGCCTTTCCTCAAGCTTAAGGAGAATTCAAACAAAGAAGTTGGAGGACAAAGAAGAGGAGGAGCCCAGGATCAGGATCGCGGAATGGTGGCCGGTATCTATCATTATTGTAAGTTGATTCATCTTGAGATTAATAAAAGAATACTTTTCCCGTCCCAATGCACGAGTGATATATATGTTATTTGATTTATGCTTAGTCTCTAACCCTTAGGTAGAAGAATAGCATGCATGCGTAGTGTTTTGTCTTTATTGCAGGATTGTCTTTGGAAGGAGCAGCGAGAGAAAGCAGATAAAGCGCAACGGAGGATCTACATCAAACATCGATAGAAAAAGGTTAGTAGGTCTTTTCCATGCTTGTATGTGAAAAAGGGGTTTGAGTATTGGGGTGATAGATTAAAAGTGTTTTCTTTAAGGTCATGATCTGCGTACAAGTTCAGCCCTAGATTGTTAGTCCGTAGGGTATTATTTCCCAACAACAGAATTGGCGACTCCACTGGGGAAATTACTCTTAGGGTTTCCAGATTTCATAGAGGTTTTTGGGTAGTTCAAAGAATTATATTTTCTTCTTCTTTGTTTGTTTGTTTCTGTTAGGTCAGAGCTAGCAGGGAACCTGGTTACCAGTACCAGTTTTTCCTTGACTGTTTCTTGACATTTATTATTGGGACACACAGAGGTACACGCGACCTGCAGAAGGCCGGCACGCGTGTAACCCGCGCCCTAACCTTCTACAACCCGCATTTGAATGCTTGCTGCAGAGGTTTTAGTAGTGTGTAGGACTCAGGAAGCTTGAGAGGGAGTCTCCTCTTCCCTGTCAGAATTTTACATTCTCAGGGGGCTTTCTGGATCCTGTCTGGGTCTTGCTGGTTCACTGTCTTGTTTTCAGTTTGCTTTATTGTGTTTTTTATCTCTTGCATTCATTTTTCTTTTCTGTTAAAGTAGAAGCATCCAAGCCTTTTAGAGACCCTGATTGTCAATACCAGAGGCCTTTTTCAGGTCTGGGCTACCTATGTTTTGTTTTGTCTTAGCTTTTATACAGACCCGCGGCCTGTTCAAGTTTAGCCCGCGGGTACCCGCGCGCTGTTATAGCTCAGCACGCGTTTGCACGCGTGCTATTTTAGTGACAGTCGCGAGCTTGATTGGTTGCTTTTCAGCCTGGGTGGGGCAGTCATCCCCTCTTGTGGTGAGAAGTGTTCCTCTCAGGGGTTTGAGTCTGGGGCTGCACAATCAGCAAGTTAGGGCCTCTTATCCTTAGCCTGTGTTTTTATTAGTTGATGTTTTGATACAAAAGACAAAAGAAAACAAAATTTTGTTTTATGGTTTTTAGACAAGTGTTAGAATCGATGCTTGTTTGATTGTTTTTTCGCGTCTTTTCTCTGATTCTTTGTGATCTGCGCTTTAAGCCAAAATTTTATTTTTGTTTTCTTGGTTTTGTGCTTGTCGACATTTTCCCTTTGTTGCTTCATTTTGCAATTAAATAAAAAAAAATTCTCTTGTTTCATTTTCTTCGTTGCTTGAAGATTGTGTTGCTGCATCAGTAGCTAGGAAGAAGTCATTTTTCATAAGTTTTTGCATGAAATCTTAGAAAATTCAAAAAGAAAAGAAGTCTTTCTTGTTGAAAAGTTGCTGGTTTTTGCATTTTTTGTAAAAGATTTTTTTTCCAAGCATTTCTTGTTCATTTTGCTTTGAGTCTTTACACACCATCAGTTTCACCATCATACCTTGTGATGTAAAAATCCCATTAAAAGCAACGCTAATTAAAAACTATTAGACTTTTTGTTTGTAGGGTACATACACTAGCTCAGGACTAGGGCCTTGGAATAGGTTGGAGAGTAAATTCTCCAAACATTGGAGTCTGTCAAAGGGAGTGTAGAAGTCCAGTTATGGAAAGTTATCCGGGACCCCCCTCTAACATAGGGGCTAAACACGAGGTCGTGTAAGGAAAGGTAGCGGAGATAACCCCTCCAAAGCTGGACCGAGCGTAGTGGAGAACACATATCGAGGATTTGTTGAGGGATTCCGTCGTTTGCATTTTCCATGGAGATTCGTGGGTCTCAAATCCATTCGAGGTCCTCAGTTGTCTTTCGAACCATTTTCTCTCAATACCCTTGACAACTTTCGGGCTTGATACCCTGCTCATTGTAGTCTACCTGACTATCGACTGTACCCGCCTGGTGACTATTCATGTGCTGGCAAACTAGTTGCCAATCTTTTCTAGGGACATACACAGGTGACTGCGGGGGTATACCGCGGTACCTAGGACAGACATCGGGCCACGCTTTGCAGAGTATACCCTGAGGGTGATTCCGTATTTGAGTTGCACTTGCACCGGTAAGTTGCTCTAGTGTTGGTTTTTGTAACTGTTCTTCAAAATAGTTAGTGTTTGCTTGTCTTATCTCATAGGGGCTTCTTTTAGTGTGTGTTACTATTTGTTCGTGTAGAATACCTTAGCGTGTCGTGAATATTCTCACACAGTGGAGGATTCAGAGCTCTTCCAGTCACGAAGGTTTCTGGGCCTACCGTCGATTATCCTGGAGCCACCCCCACCACCATTGAGGCGGAAACTAGACCAACAAGGGTCTTTCGAAGCAACCGGGTTACCAACCATTGAGCCCGAACAACTCCTGGAGGAATCGACCACCAATCTTGGATTGGTTGAAACTTCAAATACTGATACTTGGCCACAAGTTATTGTGCCAATTCAATTTTATGAACGCCTGTCAGTGCCTCACACAGCTATGGCAACAAACGCTATTACTTCCTCTGGGAATTCTTCCATTCCCATCATCATTGCTACCACAAGAGAAGCTTCTCCTAACTTTCCGTTGTCGACGGTCCGAGCCACCATGGTCTCGTCCGCAACTACGTTGCACAGTGGACCGACCCCATCTATTGTGGCGACCACACCTCCTTTCACACCTAGTGCGACATGCCCTCCGTTTTCATACGGTATGCCTAGTGCCGGTACAAGTCCCGCACTCGCACACACCACGTTACAGACTTTGGGTCTGGTGGCAGGGGGCTCTCACGCTCCTCTGCAAGGTCAACTTGGGGGCATTCCTATCCATTTCAATGCTTTTCCTTACGCTGGAGGTCACATCTCTCCTTCGTCCCCTTCGCTCGGTGGTTTGCATCAGCAGTCCGCTAGACAGCCTACACACACAAGTTTCCTTGGATCCGAGAGTCAAGGAACACCTTCACAAACTCAACCGATAGGTTCGTCACCGTTTGTTTGGAATGGGACGTTTGGTAATAACACTTTCGCATCCAATGCTTTCCCATCTGGGGGCACACCCATTTTTGGACAGTCTACTCCGGTACAGGGTACTATTCCTGCGCTGGGGGATCACATACCAGGACCATGGAACTCAGGACAAGGATCCGTTCCTTCCTCTGGAATGCCGTTCTGGGGTAATTCTTTCCACAGTCAATGGAACCCCAGACAGACTTCTATGCCTCTCCCAGCAGGACTGGCATGGAGTAATCCTTCCCAAACTCCGTCAAACACGATGAATGCCCAACATACTATGTGTTTTATGGGGAATCATCAAATGATGTCTCCACAAGTGAAAAACCCTTACGCTGGTCAGGTCCATGGTTTCTACCAGAATCTGGGCCAGCAAACAAACTTTTCCTGGCAACCTGGTGCTAGTCAAACCCCAGGACCCTTTTTCCCAGGCTATCAGCAGCAACCTAAACTACCATTCTTGGCGACGCTACACTTGCCAAATTTGACACAGTTGTTAAATGATCCTATCTGTCACGATCCGCGTTGGCCTCCTATGCCAACGAAGTTGCCTTTGGACATTCCAAAGTTCGAGGCCAAGCCTAACGAAGATCCAGGTGATCACGTGACCACTTTCCACCTTTGGTGTTCATCTAACTCACTGAAAGATGACTCTGTCCAGTTGCGATTCTTTCAATGCACTCTTATTAGGAGTGCCGCGAAATGGTACATAGAGCTTGATCGTTCATGATATTCTTCTTTTGGCGAATTGGCAATGGCCTTCCTTAACCATTTCCAGTTACCTATGAGATACGATGCTGGCACAAAGTTGCTAGCCAATTTCGAGCAGACGTCAACGGACCATATCTCTGATCATATCCGAGAGTGGTGACGCCGAAAGAGTCTAATCAAAGTACCAGTTCCACCATCATTCCTGCTTGAGTGGTTCCTTAAGTCTTTAGTACCACAATTATCCAAAGACATCACAACTTCTGGGTTTTTCTCCGAAGAAGATGCCATCATGAGGGCTCAACAGTTTGAGCTTATCTATTCTCAGTCTCGTCTATTGTACAACATCCTACCGAATGCACCACGATCGATATTTGATAAAACCAGACAGAGGGCCGGACCACATGCCGACGGTATTGTTGGTTCGGCACAAACTAAGCCCACTGAGCAATTGACAAAACAATTGCAACAGTTATCTATACAACACTCAGCGGCCAGCCAGACTACTTCTTTGGCTTCTCCTCCTAGCCAAACATTGGAAGTACACTCCTTACAGACGACTAACCCAAAGGCCACCCAACAACATGAAGGGAAGAAAAAACAATGCCAGAAGGGTAAGGGGGATAAGAAACCCACTGATAATGCTAGCGAGGGCATCACGGAAAAGAGAAAGGCAAGGTATCCATGCAACTTATGTGCGGAAGATCACCTGACCCATCTATGTCCTCAACTTGCGGAGGCCCATAAGTTTGTCACACAACAACAGCAGGCCGTGTTGACTAATCCCTTTCAGCATGGGAAAAATTTAACTCAAGCCTCTACAAGTGCCGAAGGGGGCAGCCAAGAAAACTGCCCTCCCCCAAACAATTCCTCTTCCACGAACGTATATATGGTTAAAAGTGATGCTTTAATCATGACTAGAGCACACAACTATAGTAAACCAAGCGCCTATGAGAAGGGCAAAGAAGTCGAGATCCCATCTCTTCCTCTACAGATCGAGAAGACGTTGGGTGAAACAATGACACGCATTCCAAAAGGTGCGTTTAAGAGAGCTTCTCACAATCCAAATGCAAGGG
>JZKD02S1936420.1:314070-345195 GCA_000966675.3 Picea glauca | reverse complement strand
AACCATTATGGAGTCTTCTTTAAGCCCTTTTCAGACTCCTTAAAGATGAAAAGATTGCCGAGTGACCTTGTTTATTCACACTCGTTAAATTGGTCCAGAAGAACGTTCCTTAAATAGGTCTCCTTTTAAGCCCTTTTCAGACCCTCTAAACATGAAAATATTGCCGAGAAATCTTGTGACCCTTCACACTCATTAAACTGAAATTTGAAGTCACGTCTGTCCGGCGGTAGTTTACCCCTTTTTCGGTCTGGACGGTCAACTGTACGAACAAAGGAATACTCTATTGAATTCCCATTCTTTATAAGAGTATCCTCAGGTATAATTTTATTCCTTTTTCGGGCCTGAGGGACTAAATTTACGAAAAATAAACCCCCCCGAAGTCCATAGTTAAGCTCTTTTCAGACTCCCTAAAATTGAAAAGATTGTCGAGTGACCTTATTCTTTCACACTCATTAAAACGGTCCAGAAGAACAGTCCTGACGGAGTCCATAGTTAAGCTTTTTTCAGACTCCTTAAAAGTGAAAAAATAGCCGAGTCATCTTGTCCTTTTCACACTCGTTAAAATGGTTTTGAATTGATGTCTATTCGGTGCTAGTTTACCCCTTTTTCGAATCGACTAGCCTATTGTCGAAAAAGGTACCCCAAGGGAGTTTCCTTTTATGCTTTTTCGGACTCTCTAAATATGAGAAATCACCGAGCTTCCCTTCTTTGGGCTCGTTAAACTTACATCGAAGGACGTTACCATTGTGTGTTCTATCAACAACATTTGCATCCTTTACCCATCAGCTTAGTAACAGTTTGCCTTTTCGTCTTAACACCTTTGGCCACTGGAGGATTTTTCCCGAGTATCATTTCCTAGAACATTAGTCTTGTCCTTGTGCCTTGAGCTTGTATGTTTTCTGTCCTCGTTCCTCCATTGTAACGTAATATTCCTTTATTCTTTTTTACAAATCAACAAAAAGAACAAAAAAATCAAATATACCCCAAAAAGAGGATGGGAAAAGTCTTTTCTTTATTGGCATCATCATGAGTCGCCCTTGGATAAAGCACATCTGTCCGTTTGATTCATCAGACTATGGGATGTAGTACGACCTTAGGAAGCTTTTCTCATTACACAGAGTTGTGTCCTCCACCGTTTGGTTAATCTTCCAAAACATATGGAGAGTTTCCGTTGCCTCCTGCTTCATAGACTTATGATTAACAGATATGTTGCATGAGTATTATCACTTGTCGTGCTATTGTCCAAGGGAATTTTTCCACCAAGCTTGAGTCGGCCCCTCTGCAATATGTCTCTTGTCCGCATACCCGACCATCCTGAACGTCCAATCAAGTCTTTGTTCGAAATCACTGAAGCCTTCAGTCCGATCATCAAGGTTATCAAGTCCATAGCCGATGAGCCGTCGAAGACCTCTAGGTAGTGCAGTCGTACACTCATACTACACTCCTACCCAAGTTTTAGAAGATTTTGAAGTTGTTTCTCGAGCTCTGAAGTACATCCGTCAGGCCGAATCAACTTCTGGGAGATGGATACTTTATATGTATATCTTTCTGATTTTGAGATGTAGCTCCACTGTGTATTGTTCGCGGCTACTCTTTATAGTTATTTGACATGGATCTACAGTGTATTTGATTGGTAGCCATGGTTCTATTTTATCCCGAGCATGGGTATACCCGCCTCGGTGAGACATTTGATATTTTTTGCAGATGGCACCTCTTGATTCCTGATTCCTGGGCTCACTCATTCAACATATCAGTACAGATTGGTAAAGAATTGGTAATGTATTTCGGCCATCATATGTTCTTCTGACCTCACACATTAGGGGTATCTGTTATAACCCTAAATTTCACCACACATTCTTACCTGGCATCAGGCCAACTCATATCCATTCCTTGCCAAAGCCATGCTGAATAAACTCTTGAAAATCCTCTTAAATCATGTAAAAACGTGCCCTAACCTACTACTGCACATGTTGGAATGCTGGCAGGCCTACTACTGCACGCGTTGGAACGCTAGCTGGCCCACTACAGCCCGTGTTTACCTAACAAAGCACAAAAACAGGAAAGTTTCCGACGGGACAAAAAGCTTTTGGTTAGTTAACTGAAACTCCCAGCCATGCATGACCGAGAGTTCATCCAAAACCCTAGCTCCTTCTAGCCTATAAAAGAAGGGGTAGGGGTACCATTTGGAAGAGGAAAAAGATAGCAAAGAAACTCTGCCCAATTTTCGAATCCGTTTGTCCCAACCCTTTAGCCTTTCCTCAAGCTTAAGGAGAATTCAAGCAAAGCAGTTGGAGGACAAAGAAGAGGAGGAGCCCAGGATCAGGATCGTGGAATGGTGGCCAGTCTCTATCATTATTGTAAGTTGATTCATCTTGAGATTAATAAAATAATACTTTTCCCGTCCCAATGCACAAGTGATATATATGTTATTTGATTTATGCTTAGTCTCTAACCCTTAGGTAGAAGAATAACATGCATGCATAATGTTTTGTCTTGATTGCAGGATTGTCTTTGGAAGGAGCAGCGAGAGCAAGCGGATAAAGCACAATGGAGGATCTACATCAAACATCGATAGAAAAAGGTTAGTAGGTCTTTTCCATGCTTGTATGTGAAAAAGGGGTTTGAGTATTGGGGTGATAGGTTAAAAGTGTTTTCTTTAAGGTCATGATCTGCATACAAGTTCAGCCCTAGCTTGTTAGTCCGTAGGGTATTATTTCCCAACAACACTTAGGGAAGTAGACCCTTACAATTTAAACATGACGAAGCTTACACCCATTTTACCAATTTTATCCAAACTCCTTATTTGGATTTTCAAACCATCCTTAATTTTTTCACTGACCTCATAAACTTTAACATGCCAATTGCGACTTATTCATGAAATATTTGATTTTTACAAAAACCAAGAGATGACTCTAAAATAGTTTGGACAAAACTCTGACTCTAATAACCAAAAACATGGTGCTAACACCTGGCTCCAATGGGGATGCTATCCTCCCAGTGAGGTAGCAAAGAAAAATAGACCAAGTACATGACCATTGGGATTTATTTGACTAAAATCTCTTAACTAACAAAATAAACTCATTTAAAAAACTCTATTGACACAACTTTGACCAAACTCAGCATAAACTTAGGGCCTACACTCTGGGATTCATTTTTCTGTTGATTATTGATTCAAATTGCTTCATCTGAAAATAGAATGGTTATTTACAATGACATGAAGAGATTGAAAGATTTTTTAAACAAGATAATGTTTGAGAAACCTACCATTCACAGGTCCCCCACCAATACAGGTCCCCCACCAATAAGATCTCCATTAAGCTCCTGCAACAAATAGGCATTGTTCCCATGGTATGCAACAATCTTGAATGACCCTATCCAAATATGATAAAAATTCTCATGTTTCCCTCTGTCTTCATTCCTTGTGTCCCACTTCAGTACCAAATCATTCACCTTGAAATCATCTTCCTTATTATGTATGTCAAAATTTCTTTTCATTTTATCTTGGTGCAACTATGATTTATTGAAGACTTGTTCTCTCATTTGCTGCACATGGATTATTTTCTTTATTATCCTTAAAGCATCATTTGGTTCAACTTATTTTTCTTGCAACAGTCTCATCACTGGCAGTCCTAATGAGGTAGGAAAACCTACCTTTGTACCATATACAATCTGGAAAGGCAATGTGGAAATAGACCTTTTAGTGGTAATTCTGTCAGCCCATAACACATAGATGATATTATTTTTCCAACCTTTCATGTTCTCCTGCAGAAGCTTCTTAATAATCCTGGTCAAGATTTTGTTAGACGATTCAACCAACCAATTACCATGTGGGTAATAATTTGTGGAATGACCAAGATTTATGTTATAGTCATTGCAAAATTTCTCCATTTTCTTGGATTTGAATGCCGTGCATTGTCAGTAATGGCCTTGATTGGACAACCAAATCTAGAAAAAATATTTCTTTCTAAAAATTGAATGATGACAGTATCAGTAGCTTGCCTAGTGGGAACTACTTCAATCCATTTGGTGAAGTAGTTTGTGGCTGTTAGTATCCACCTATGTTGATCTGAGGATGGCATATGAGTTTCCCCTATAAAATCAAGACCCCATTGCATGGATGGTGCTTCGATAGAGATATGATTTAAAGGTAGAGGCTGCAATTTTCTTTTTCCATCAAGGATCTAGAATTCATGGCAACTGGAAACTTCCTTGTATACATTAGAAAAAATATTGGGCCAATAGAACCCTTCCCTCAGTATTTTGTGCACAATAGTCTTTCAATAATGATGTCCCCCATAGTCACCTTTGTGAAACTTTTTGATATATTTTTTCATTTCTTCTTCCAACAAAAAATTTAGCAAGATCCCACCTAGATCTTTCCAATACAGAGAATAGTCTAGAATGCAAAACTTTGTTGCTTTCAACCTCAAAAATCTAGCCTTGGTTTTTCTTAAATCAGAAGGATCTTGTAAGTTCTTAATACATAAACAATATTAGCATACCAAGGAGAATCAATGAACTTTTGGGATATATGTGGGACTATTTCTTCTTGTGAATTTTCTGATAAATCAACAATAAAATTGATTCCCAAAACATCACAATTTGAATGTGCCATCAATTTTGCAAGCCCTTGACCCTTGATCAAATTTGTAGGTTTGATTTCGAGGTCATACTCCAACATTACTTCTCTCCATTTTCCCCTTCTCCCTTCAAGATCGGGCTGAGTCAAAATATATTTTATAGAATTTCTAGGCACATAAGCAATGACATGAGAATGCAAGATATAAGTTCTAAATTGTTTAAGGGATTTCACTAAGGAATATGCCTTTTTTCCCATGATATCATACCTTAGTGGGGAATATCTCAATGTCCTGTTATAATAATCTATAGGCCTTTCAAAGTTCTAATCATCTTTTTGCAACAAACCACCAACAATGGTGTGTTCTAAAGAAAAAGAAAACAAGATAAAATCTTTTGTAAAATTTGGGTTGGATAACACTAGAGCTTTGGTCAGCGCCACTTTAATATCCTCAAAAGACTTCCTAGATTTATGAGTCCATTTTATTTAATTTCCTTTCCTGAGCATGTCTATGGTATACTTTATGATCTTAGCCAATATAGGAATGAACCTTCTAAAAAATTTCTCTTTCCCTAGGAAAGACTATACCTCTTTCTTGCTCCTGGGAATGTTGATCTTCAAAATTCTTTCCACTCTGTTGGGGTCTATTTTAATCCCTTCCTTTGAAATGATGTTTCCAAGAAATTTTCCTTCTTGCATTCAAAAGTTTAACTTTTTCAGATTCAATGACATGCCAAACTTTCACTACTACATATTGAAAAATTTGCGACGACCACTTGCGATGAAAGTACACTTTCGTCGCAACATTCAAGAGAAAAATTTCAGTTATTCATTTTTTTTTCTAAATCCACCTCGTATTCGTTGCTATCTCGACGAATGTATTTTGTCTAAATTAATATGGTCAACGTTCGTTACAAGAGATATGAATGACCGTTATAAGTGAATGTTAAAAGTGATCGTTAAATATGACAAATACATAGGTAAAAAAAATAAGAAATATTTTAGGTCACAGTCATTGCAATTTCAACGATTGCGACCTAAAATTGAAGTATAAATATTTGGCGATTTAAATATGTTCTGAAAATATTGCTATAACAATGATGGTTATGAAAGGGTATTTTTGTGCAGAAGTTGTGTGGAAGAATGTTGTAGAATATAGTTAGAGGTGGGGAAAAAAGTAAAGTGGGTGAAAGGGGTGATGGTAGATGTTATTGCCCTTGTAAAAAATGTTGCCTCATATGTCTCGTAAGAATTCTAATAGCAAAAGCTACAAAACATTGTAGAAAATATGGGCACATTGCTGGCGGATCGAATGAATATTGTCCCATGGTAATTAGCTATATATTAATTATGTTTTTTTTATTTTGTCAATTTTATATAAAATTATATATATGTATATATATTGTTTGAATGTTTGTTATAGTATACACTAATTTTGCATGATTGTTTGTAGTTATAAAGTTAGACTTTCCCTCTAACTTTCTAGAGGATATTGCACCAAGTATTAATAGAAATTATGTTGTACAAGTTGAGGAACATCATGACCAAGCAAATGAGGATCTCATGGAAGAAGATGATGGGACAAATCAAGTTAATGATCCCATGGAAGAAGATGATGGGACAAATCAAATGATCTAAGATTTGTTTTCACAGCCGGATGAGGATGGGGACAATGCTGGTATTTATGATGAACTTCTATTAGAAAAGGCAAATAAATGACTTTATGAAGGATCAAGAGAAAATATTCTCTCCACTACATTGCTGCTAGTGAACTTAAAGGTTATGAATAATTTGTCAAACACTTTTATGACACAGATCCTAAGGTATGTAATATGTTTCATCTCATATTATACATAAATGTTGATTTATTTCTATTTGTTTTTAGTGTTAATTAATGTGTAAAATAGGAATGCATTTTTTACGATTAATATTCTTACATTAACTAGTTATTTGTTATGTTGTAGATTGTTAGGTGAATTTTTGTTACCATCATCAAATATTTTACCTCACACATAACAAGGTTTGCATGCCATTATGAAAGAAATTGGAATGGATTATCAAACTATAGATGCATTTCCTAATGACCATATTATATATTATGGACAACATGCTTCGAAAACAGAATGTCCGCAATGTCTTATCAGTAGATATCAAACCGATCAAGTAACAAAAAGGGTGCCTCGAAAGGTTCTTCATCATATTCCCATAATTCCACGTTTGCAACGATTATTCAGGTGTGAAAGAATAACAAAATTTATGGATTACCATGCACATAACATAAGTGGAGATGATTTTCTTCGAATTCCTGTCGATGGTTCTGTATTTAGTGAAATTGAGGAAAAATGGGCAGATTTCAAAGATGAACCTCATAATGTTAGGCTTTCATTGGTGGCTGATGGTGTTAATCCATTCAAAGAGCTTAGGTCTATTTACTTAGTGTGGCCTATTTTTCTTATAAAAAATAACATTCCTTCTTGGATGTCAATACAGAGGGGGCACATAATGTTGACAATGATTGTTCCAGGTATTTGCTTACATTAATTTTTTGAATTTAACATTTTCATTTTTTTCAATTTTTTCATAATATCTTTTGTTTATTTATTTAATTATATATATTACATGATATCAATCCTATAGTAATTATTTGTAATTTCAAACAATTAGGTAAGTGCCAGGATAAAGATATGAATGTATATATTGAGCCTCTTATCGATGAGCTACTGAAGTTATGGGCTCACATCACAATGTATGACATATGTAAACCAATCGAGGAGAAGAAATTTAAATTCCGTGGAATACTTTTATGGACAATTCATGATGCCCCTAGACTAACACATTTTTTTGGTATGTATCATTATAATATTTCTCTTTAATACTATATAATATTTTAATGTTATCATGGTGCATGTTTAATTTTTAAATAATCTCATCGTATAATTGACATTAATCCATTTGTTGTAGGTCTTAAAACAAAGGGCAAATTTGCATGTCTAGTTTGTGGCCCTAAGATGAAGTATCATCATTCAAAAAGTTTAGGAAAGATGGTGTTTGATGAGTATATGCACCTTCTTCCTAAGAACCATAGGTATCATACTACTATTTTTTTTTTTTCAATGGGAAAGAAGAGACTGATTTAAAACCACGAAGAATGATACCTCACCTATGGAGGTTGGAATATAATAGAAATCATCAAGGTACTCAATTTCATAATGTATCGTAGATCATGTAATGTTTTTTATGTTTATTTTAATCATTGAATTTATTTTACCGTATTTGATAATTATTTTTGTGATTTCTTTTATGCCTCATGAAGGCCGCAATCATCATGAAGGTATTAATAATGGGCTTCTGCGATGAATGAAATTTTATCTCGGTCTATTCATGAGGTTTCCCTACTATGAGGAGCTAAAAATAGCTCATTTGTTTGATACAATAAATATCGGGAAGAATGTGACTGAAACGTTATGGCGAATCATAGATGGTAGGAGGGACAAAGAAAAAATTGTCAAAATTTGTGCTGACATTCAGGAAGCCAATCATGCAATGTGATGTGTGATACAATATTCAAATATATCAGATGGATTACTAGACCAAAATAACCTTCCATGGTTATTAACAGAGAAACAAAGAAATGATGTAAAAGAGGTCATTCACAGAATTAAATTTCCCACGGGTTTTGCTTCAAACATAAAAAAATATCTTAATGAAGAAAGGTGAATTTGGTGCGGTAAAAACACATGAATGGCATAACTTCATTAAGGTAATAACTTTGGTATACATATTTATATATATTGGCCTTATAGATATATTTTTTTTTTAGTTTTTCTTGTCTACTTTGGTCAAAACAAATAACGATTCATTTTGTTGTTACAGTATGTTCTACCGCTATCTCTCCCAAATGACTTTGACAACAACGTGAAACAAGTTATATATGATCTTGGAAAATACACGAGGTAATTAGTTCTGATTTATATGCAAAATGTTCTTTCAAATTATTGTTTTACTTAATGACACATGTTTTACTTGTAATGTAATATATTATATTATGTTATGTTGAAACATGCTATTTTCTTGTGTCGTGATCTCATGTAGATGGTTGTCATTGAAAGAAATCCATGAAGATGATATAAAGTATTGGAAGAGACAAATTCCTCATCTAATGATGTAGGAGAATCACCCCAAGCCAACTTAGCACCATCCATCCATCACATCAAAGCACACATTCAATGGAGGAGATAGGCGCAACCTTTTCATTTTTCAAAATTTGAAAATTGTATTAAATGTTGTAAGGCTGGTAGAGCCAAAAGCCATACATGTGCACAAGATTTAGATAAAGGTTGCCTTAAATGGTTGTAAAGCTGAGATCTAGATCTTATTTGGACTAGATATCCATTCAATGTAATTGAATGTAAATTAATGAGAGTTGGTGAGATGGAGGGAAGCACTCGAGGAGCCCCCTTTTGTAAAAAGATCCTTTGTATCTGTACGAGTAGTCTGTAGAGAAGGCAGAGTAGAAGCTAAGAGATTAGGAGGGAGAGTTCTATGAGAGAGTAGAATAGAGAATAGGTTAGAGAAGAGAGATCCAAGACTCTATTGCAGTCCGAGCTCGAACACATTGTAAAGAGGCATTTCATATTAATACAATCAGAGCAGTTTTTCTGCATGTTATTATGTGTATGTTGATGAATGTCTTTATGTGTTTATTATATGTTGTAGATGTATGTTAGATGTGCATTTGAAGGGATAGATAGATTTTTCTATCTGCGGGTTTACTGATTTCACATCTGGTTCTTTGTTGCTTCATGCAAGAGGTTGCATGATAGAACACTGTGGGTTTTGTAAGCCAGTGCATAGAGTGCACTTCTAAATTATGCAGAATTTGGACAGAGTCGTGACAAGCAGGCATACCAGAGGAGGTATTAAACTTGAAGGGAGAATCCTCAAGGTTGCTGAAAACCTTGGAGGTAATACTGTGCAGAGGAAGGCATAGAGAAAATAAAATCATTGAGGGTTCTGTGGAAGCTCTGCCAGGAGGGCATTGAGCAAGTGCATAGAGTGAAAAAAAGAACTATATTTTGAGTTCAGAGGAAGGAGAAGTGTCAAGGAGGAAGAAAATCATAGAGTTGTTAAATACTTTGTCAATTCGGTAAGGAGTTATTGAACGGGAGGATGCCAAGAGGGCATTGAGAAAATGCACAGGATGCATTGAGGAGAACTCTATTTCGAGTTCGGAAAGAAGACAGAGTCACTGAGGATTCTGGAGAGCTCTGCCAGGAGGGCATTGAGTTGGTGCAAGATTGAACAGAAGGAAATATTTCGAGTTCTGAGATAAGAGAAGTGTCATAGAAAGACACTCACAGGGTTATTGAACACCCTGTAGGCTCAACAAAGCATGCTTGAGAAGGAAGTTGCAGAAGAGGGAACTTCCATCCCTTCAAGGAGAGAAAGGGACAGAGAAACTTTGAGGTCAGAGCCATAGATAATCTCAGAGGAGATAGAACAATTGCATGCAAGGACCCTACAAGGAATCGCAGAGGCCAAGAAAAAATTCTTTGAGGCTTTAGAGTTGCGAAAGCTCAGGAAGGATAACTTTTTCCAGAATGCAGGTGAGACCCAAGGTCACAGGGTTCATAGAGAAATCAAAGGCCGTAGCCTTTGAGACGCTTAAAATATTCCATGGGGAAGGAAGAAGCACATACTCAAGGAGGAACTACAACTATCGTTAGATCTGGAGTGTGGAGGCCGTAAGCCATAGGATCGTACCAAGGTGCGAGGGATTTAATCCCTTAGAAGCACCCTAGGGGAGGAGAAGAATGAGTTTCAATTGTTTCTCTTCCTGAGAGTTCCTAAAAGGAGTGCAGTGAACGTCTGCAAGGTGTGCATTAACGAGGGTCTGAGTCTTATCTCAGAAAGCTAAGGAGAGATATCGTTGTTCTCATACTAGCAGAAGTGCAGGAGAAGCACAAAGTCATGCAAGGTGTGAGCAGGCTATTTGAAGCCTTAGAACTTATCCACTAAGGTGAAGGTTGAAGGACCACTGTTGCAAAAAGTGCACAGGGTTGAGGACTCAAATAACCATAGGTTATTTGAAAGTTTTCTGCAAGGGGTGCGAGCAGGATTCTTTTTGGAGACTTGAATTTGCAAGTGAGAACTCAGGAGGGATAGTACCTTTGAAGTTTTCAAAGGGAGTGGCGATCAAAATTGTCTCGTAGAGGTTAAGTTTAGGTGGAAGGATGCCAAGTCATTTTGGGCAGAGGTCCTTGAGAAGAGTGAACGAACGATGAAATTTCTTCGTGGAGAAGTGCCGAAATCCCTTGGACCATCGGATCTCATAGATCTATGAGAAGGTTAGACTGAGTGTCTTTAGCATTCAAAAGATCAGGAGGAGTAGTGATCGTTGGATGATATGAACATGAGCCATTGATCTCGCGCACGAATTTCGCTATTTCGGAGTTCGGGAAGTAGAGGAAGCTATGGTTTGGCACGAGCATAACAGATTCCTGGTCAGGTCACGTGGATGACAGGTGGTGTAAAAACAAGTGCCTAGAGAAAGGTGGAAGCGGGTGACAGGCAGTGGACGCACGTCACCTGGGAAGGAGTCAACCCATTGTTGACTTATCGTGCTTTGGGGTTTCACAAAAGAGGAGCACGAGGGCTCAACACTCCAACTCACGAATTTGTGAGTTGCAGGTAATGCTAGTGTTTAGCCTAGCCTACGGGTATATGTAGCAAGAACTAGCAAGGAGGGAGACATACCCGTATCACATCTTGGGTATCAATGGTTTGGAGTGCAAGAGGAGTCGAGGGTATTTGACTCACAAACTCGCGAGATTGCGAGTCATGAAAGGTACTTGCGTTAAGGCCTTGGTTATGGTCATATGGAAAGAAAGATAAAGGAGAAGGGCTTACACCTTAAGCCTATCGCAAGATCGTGCTTCAGCTATTTCTAAGGTTCGTGGCATATGTTGTAAAGGCCGCAAATCCGTGAGACCCAACATACCATTTGAATTAGGGCTTCAGTTATACCCATTGGGCATATGGGAGAAAACGACAAGAGAGGAGTTCTTGATCCTTGATCCCTCTTCGCGAATTTGGGGCCCGGCATGTCGGAGGACATGCACACAAAATATTTGAAATGGAAATCCGAAGTGTCAATTTGTGAGAAGCCTTGGGGGTTAACACATGGTCATGGGTGTGGTCGTGTGAAAGAGGAGACTAGCCCGAGGGCTAGCGCTCATACTATGTATTTGACTTCGTCGAAAGGTAAGGGAAGGCTGGTCATGGGCCTTTGCAGGGCCCACATAAAGGATGAAAAACATGACCCGTGGAACGGATCTGTAGGGTTCCAATGAGGACCCAAAGGAGACACTTCGGCTTAGCTTATTGGAAGGAAGAATGACTGTGCCGATCTTGGCCCGAGGGTTAGGGGTCTGGATCATTTTGGTATCAGAGCATGTAAAAAAAAAATTGATACACCCTCGTGTATGTGAGCTATTCCCTATGGGGAAATCAAAGAGTCAATCTAACTCAGGGGAAGATTTAGAACGATCCTAAGAACGAGAGGTCGTGCAAAACCTGTTGAGGCAGGGTTGTTGCGTCATTTAATGTGTGAAATGAAAAAGTATATACCTCCTACATTTTCCAATGCACAAGAACACTACCTCATACACCAAGTTGAGGAGATTGAAATTTGTGGACCTATTCACACAAGGTCAATGTGGATGGTGGAGAGGCACTTAAAATCATTGAAGGCATTGGTTAGACAAAGAGCACGTCCTGAGGGTTCTATAGTGGAGGTATATATGGTATATTAATCCTTGGTGTATATTAGTCAGTATCTTCCTAAATTAGCAGCTCCAACTATGCATGCAGTGGATCTCATTTGAAATGTGAACTCCATCAAAAAATTTGAAGATCAGGAGCATCTGTTAGGGCAAGGTAGAATGAAAAAAATGAGAGATAATATATTAATAATTGTGAATTTTTTTATTAATAATACATATAAAGTTTCATTTTTTGTGTATATGATCATACTCATTAATATATTAATATAATTTATTTCATAAATTATAAATATTTACAATTACCTGCATATTGTACATTAGAACTAATATTTAATATTGGTGAATTATGTTTTTTTGATTCAGTTGCTCAAGAGTGGGATGCACTGCATTTATACATTGCAAATAATCTTGACTAGATGAATGTATGGATTGAAAGATGTAAACAACATAATGGAGGTAGGTCATCATGGTAATGACTGTCTAAATTGGTTAGAGAATCTCCTCATAACAGAGATGCCAGTGTTACACAGAGGGAAATTGATCTAGCATATGGTTTGAAAGATGGACAGGTAAGCAAATTCACCCATTTTATTCAGTTATTTTATATTATGTTAATGTGACTACATGTGTACTGTATTTTTCATATACTTTCGAAGTTATATAAATATAGGTTAGTTTATTAATTGACAATGCATATTTTACATATCTGACATATTGCAGTTGAAACACCACAAGACTATGTGGTGCAATGGTCATAAATTTCGCATCAAACAATTGGATGAAACTAAGAAATTTTTTGATATTGGGATACCTAAATTATTCCAGGTCACTAACGTTTCCTCTAGGAGTGATAGACATCCTTGAGAATCTAAAAATATATACTATGGGTATTTAAACAATATACTTGAGTGTGATTTTAATTCCTTCAAATTAGTTTTGTTCGATGTCAAATGGTATAGGTTACAAATGCATGAATGTGATGAGGAAAGAACTATTATATAACATGCCAACGAATTTCCAATGATCAAAACGACAATGTTTTAAAGAGGACATGATCGCTATGTTTTTCCAAGCCGTTGTGAACAAGTATTTTACTCAAATGTTCCAGGTGAAAGGGATTGGTCATTTGTTGTTAAATATGATCCAAGAGGAAGGCCAATTAATTATACTCATTTACAGGAAGAAAATGATATTGAATATCAAGAAGATGATTCGACAGATCAGACAAAGCTTGAAGATCATGGAGGGTCGACAGATGAAGAAGAAAAAGAAGATCATGATCCACGCGTAGGAGACAATATTTCAATTTTTGATGATGATGTCGATAAAAATATGCTCGGAAATGACATTGATGACGATGACGATATCATAAATCCTTTCAACATAGTTTCAGAATCGGAAGATGATACATATGTCAAGTTCGATGAAGAAGATCAAGATAGAGAATAAGGATGATTACACAGATGTTGCGGTTGGATTAGGTACGTGACTATATAATATTTTAATTTGTATGAATTATTCTCTTAAAATAATTTACTTTTAATGTCATGGGTTAATTACATGTTTTTAAGTTTTATGCAGAGTTTTGATATCCTAGGTTACATGTTATTTAATTATTATTTCAAACGTGAAAGTAGTTGCAAATATACTAAAATACATGTTAGACTAAAAATATCATTTTAGAAACACATAATTTCATGTACCTTCATTAATTTTTGTTTTTGTAGTTTCTATGCATGAATCTTAATAGGACGTTGCTTTCGATTATTTTCTATTTTATAGATTGGGTTTTTGGTATCAATTGAGAGTGATGTGAGGGGGAGGGGAGGGGCCATATGAGCTTCCACCTTCACGTGGTTGACCTTGTTCAGTAGAGGATAAATTATTCTTGAAACCAAGAGAATCTCTCTCATTTTTATACCATCATGATCATATAAGATTTCATCAATATTTTTACCTATTTGAATCTTATGAGAATTGAGTTTCGTTACATAGTCGTTGAAAAAACACAAAATACTTATGTAGCATCTATCAATTTGGTCTTTGTGTGGTAAATTTTATGCCATTAGTATGTTTTGTACAAAAATAATGGATCTCGGGGACTACACCATGGTCAAGGAATGAGGAACAAGGAACGAGGAACAAGGAACGAGTAACGAGGAATGAGGAACACAGAACAAGAAACAAGGAATGGCAATTGTACGAGGACTAGACACCAGTGACAATGACCTGTGAATGGGGCCAACATTGAAATTTTTTCAAACAGTTTCTGTATGCACTGAAATTTGTCATGGATAGACTATTGGCATGCCTTAACAATATGGGAGGGTTTATGGACTCAAATTTGAGTAACACACCTACTTTATTCCATCTTCAATTCATCATGTAAACCATAAACCCTAATTTTATTTTAATGTACACAATTTGGTTGACGCAAGTTTAGGTTTCATCAGTCTTTCTTCATTTTTCTTTCAGGTTCTACATTAATGTATATATAATGTATCTACGTCATAGTGGTGATGAAAAATCCCTCTTTTTTTGTTGATTTCTAATCAACACCATCAATATACTAGAGGTGGGAAACAATGACATGTGAATGGGGCCAATGTTGAAATGTTTTCAAACTGTATCTGTATGCATTGAAATTTGACCTAAATAGAATATTCACATGAATTAATGATATGAGAGGGTTTCTGGACTCAAATTTGACTGACAAACCCACTTTCTTCCATCATCAATTCATCATGGAAACCATAAACCTTATTTTTCATATGTTCTAGTAGATATGTTAATGATTCCAAGTTTCATATTTGTATTTGACTGAAGGTCCAACTAGCTTGCAAAGTATCAAATTGATATTTCAAGTTGGTAAAACAAATATGAAATGAATCCAAGAATCATTTGATATTGTTGCAAGAGAGACAAATGTAAATAATCTTGCGACGAATTTGCTATACTATCGATGAAAAAAGTTCATCGATATTATAGCTAATTCGTCTCAAGAATATTGTGTCTAATTTGAATTGTGTCACATGGTTTTTAAAGAGTGTAGGTATTATATTATCGTGCAATGTAGTGTATTATATAAGAACAATCTCTATGCCAAACCTCAAAATGGATAGTACCATATCTTGTTCATAAGACAAATATTTTTGGTATGTTTCCTTTGTGGTGGCTCAAGCCCTCAGTACACATGATGCCTTACAATGAAATGTAACAATTTCACTATTGAATGATAGTGTTATGTCACCCATGGTTAAGGAAATAACTTAAGGTTCTTATGTCATATTTGAATCTTCTTAGAATTGAGATTCGTTACATAGTCGCTGAAAAAAGACAAAAGACTTATGTAGCTGATATTAATTTGGTATTTGTGTGGGACATTTTATGCCATTAGTATGTTTTGTACAAAAATAGTGGATCTTGGGGACTACACCATGGTCAAGGAACAAGGAATGAGGAACATAGAACAAGGAACAAGGAACAAAAACTATACGAGGACTAGACACCAACAATAGTGACCTACGAATGGGGACAACATTGAAATTTTTCAAACAATTTCTGTATGCGCTGAAATTTGTCATGGATAGAATATTGGCATGCCTTAATGATATGGGAGGGTTTATGGACTCAAATTTTAGTGACACACCCACTTTATTCCATCATCAATTCATCATGTAAACAATACAACCTAATTTTCTTTCAAAGTACACAATTTGGTTGATGCAAGTTTTAGGTTTTCGTCAGTCTTTTTTCATTTTTCTTTCAAGTTATACATTAATGTATATAAAATGTATCTGTGTCATATTTGTGATGAAAAATACCTCTTTTTTCGTTGATTTCTTAATCAACACCATCAAGATACTAGAGGCAGGAAACAATGACATGTGAATGGGGCCAACGTTGAAATGTTTTCAAACTGTATCTGTATGCATTGAAATTTTCCCTGGATAGACTATTCACATGCCTTAACGATATGGGAGGGTTTATGGACTCAAATTTGTCTGAAACACCCACTTTCTTCCATAATCAATTCATAATGGAAACCATAAACCCTATTTTTCATATTCTCTAGTAGATATGGTTCAAAACACATGCAAAATGTGTTCAAAATGAATGGATACACAAAAAAATAGTTTAATATGGTTGTCTTAAATGTCATGAGAGGATTGTGTATCAAGAACAATGATAATGAAGAAGGTAAAATCATAAACCTATTATACATTAAAGGTACCACTGAAAAAATCGCAAGGATTCTGAAGAAAAGTAATAATGAATTATCCTTTTCCCCTCCTATAACCCTAAGGAAAATGCTAGATCATGAAAAAGATGCCATAACCCGAAAGTGAAAAAAGGTGTATATTCTACCCCATGCTCTTGTGGTAAGAAATATATTGGTGAAATGAGAAGATAATTCCAATTAAGGTTGAAAGAGAATTTTGTTGACATTAAACATAATCAATCAAATAAATCCGCTTTAGTTGAACACTCGAAAAACACTAGACATCACATATGCATCGAGGACATTAAGATCATCGCTAAATTAGAACATGATGGAAAAATAAAAATATGGGAAGCACTAGAAATTGAGTTGAAAATGAATAATATGAAGAGAGATGAGGGTTTAAAGATCAATAAAGCTTGGAATCATGTCCTACATATCCTTAAAATAAATAACAATGCAAATAAATAAAGGGAATGAGTCGACTAAAAGGTTGACTTTCACCATAAAAAAAAAATATTAATATAGATGCTAAAAATGGTAGGGGATAGGGGACAACCTTGCTAGACTCCTATATTACAGTTAATTTATTCTGACCAACCCTCAGTGTTCCTAAACTTGGAAATAATTTTCTCATATATCCTTATTGTAGTAGCTCTTAACTCAAAAGGGACTTTAGTCTCTTCTAACCTATTCCAAAGGTTAATCTTGGGCACAATGTCAAAATATTTTTTAAAGAAACAACAAAGGAGATCAGTTTTATCATTACAACACTGCTATGTAATGATCCTAGATGTAACAAGGTGGCCCATAGTGGAATGGTGGCTATGTATAAATATAATATTTGTGAAAATTGTGTCTCACCACTTATGAATTGATAAAATATATTTTATACAATTATGTATCTCTATGATTGATTCCATTTAGATTCAACTTAGAGTATGATCCACATTTTCCTTTTTCTCATTTTTCTCACAAGGTAAAAATCAATGTTGAGTACATTATATCATGTTCAACAATCATGACCATGTAACCCTCTTTTACTACAACATCAAAACCAAAATTGAGCATAAATGCAAAATAAAACTAACTAACTACAAAATATAATAGTTCTACTTAAAAATTAGTGAAAAATTAATACACTAAAATGCACAAAGTATCAAATAGAATTTATGATCAAGGTCTCAAATAAAATTCATGTAGAGTCATTTTTGTTTAAAGGGATTCTTTTGCATCATTTTCCCTCTTTTCAATCAAAAAAATCCAATAAATTCACTCTTGAATGTACCTTAAAATGTGTTCCAACCAATAAAAAGTCTCACCGTTGCTTAAAAATGAAAATTTGGTTATAGAAATAGAGTATGAATCACCCAAGAGGGGCTTGGAAAATGCATGCCAATACATACATAATAATTCCACTTGAAAATAAAAAGGTACAAGGAAGAAGTTATTGAAATTTACTACAAAACAAATAATATTGACATTTGAAGATATATTAAAAATTAAAACTCACTAATTATAATTATAATTATAGAATATAAATAATTTTTCATAGTTTTTGTTTTTTAAAAAACTAAGAAAATGCATGCCTTGCACTATAAATGCATTTAGGAATGGTTATTATGAAAGTATGTCATGTTATATATCATTAGTCATCCTTATACATGCTCACATAACCGATCAAGTGTTACACATTAACTTTAAAATTGTAGAAATGCATAAGTTTACATGAAGTAATACATATGGGTCTTAAATGTAATTTTATGGAATCTCATAAATTGAATGACATATAGGAGCCCTTATTCCTTTGTTACAAAAATTCATATCAACCCAATCTAACAAATCAAAATTCCCATAACGCTTCAAAACACAAATTTTCCATTAGAAAATAAAGCAACCACATAAATAAATTGCCTTAAGAATTTGCATACCACAATGTGCATGATGGTCATATGATGAAAATAAAATCAGTTTTTTGTATCCTTTTTAGTGGATGAAAATATTCCATAACCAAAATCATTAAAACAATCTTTTTTGGCGAGTTATGGCTTTGCCAAGTTGGCATTTGACCATGATTTGATCAAAATTGACTAGCTTCACTAAAATGCATGCCCAGCCTTCATTACACAACCAAATAGAATGATTCAAATTGGAAAATGTGTAATTTATCATTAAAATCTTTCCTAAAAAATTGTATTTTCAATTTTACACCTAAAACTTGATTTCATGTAAAAATGATTCAAATTCCCTCCACCCCGGACTTCTTTTTTAAAATCCAGAGAGTAAAAATCATTGTTAAATGCCTCAAAGAAATGCATACTAGGATATATAATTAGTGTTAAATGGAAATAAAAAAATTCCAAGACGGAGCTACCAACAATTTCTACAAGTCATCATACTCTATTTTCCAAAATCAATTTTCCGCAGTGAAATCCAAGTCTACCAAAAAAACAATTTCTATCATTTTCCAACTTTCATAGTTAGTGCATAACTACACTACAAAGAAAAACTAGGTACAACCAAGTTTGAAATTTGTACTAATACATAATTTCACCATATTGAACCTATCTACCCATGCATTATGCCTTCCAAAATTATTTCTTACCCATTTTTATCGTTGTTACATAACTTTGAAAAAATACATACCATAACAAAATTATGCATATTGGAAGAAATTTAAAGCATGGATATCATTTTTGTCGTTGTTACATAATTTTGAAAATATGGATGCCATAACAAAATTATGCATGTTGGAGGAAATTTAAAGCATGAATATGATATTAAGAAGGTCTTAAGAATTCTATCCATGATCCTATAACAATTTACTATGACAATATCAAAAATAAAAATTGGGCATGCAAAATAAAACTAAGTGCAAAATTATTCCTAACCTATGTACATTAATAAAATTCATGCATGATCATTTTTCTTCAAAGGGGCACTCCTGCATTAGTTTCCCTCATTTCAACCTATACACTCTTGAAGATATGTGAGGCATGGGTGATGTATCTCATGCCATGCCACATCCTTCCAAGATCTTATGCTTCATGGAAACTAAAAAAAAATACTCGTCGCTATTAAAAATGAAATTCTAGTCATAAAAATGGAGTATGGATCATGTTGAGAGGGGTTAGGAAAATGAACACCAATATGTACCTAAGAAATCCACATGGAATATAAATTTGTAGGGATGAATTCATCAACATTTAATATAATCCCATGCCTTGGAGTTTTCAAATTATTATTAAGATGCACACAATGGATTTGAACTAAACATTTAATATAATCACATGCCTTAGAGTTTACACATTATTATTAAGATGCACACAATGGATTTGTCAAGTCAACATTTTCACTATTTTTGCACTTTTTCAAAACACACACAATAAAATCGAAATCACGGTTTTCAAATATCCAAGTGTTCTTTATAAACATTTCTTATCATATTATTTGATTTTTAATTTCAATCCTGAAATATACTAAAGTGAAAAAATAAATTAAATCTAATACTTTCTTGGGAATTGTTGAACAAGTTAAACTACCTTATAAAAATTCCAAAATACCATGTAAACATTCACACCCAAAGCAAGTCTAGTACTAGGTTGTACTATATCAACTTTTCTACAAACCCATTTCATCATATTCTTCAATTTTTCCCCATGTACAAGATAAGGGTCTTGATGTAGGTCTAGATCTTGTTAATCACAGTAAACACGCCAAAATCACTTAAATACATTCATAAATTCAAATTTGAGACTTTACGATGATTGTAAATGCTCAAATATCATTCAAAATGTTATATAAGCTTGATTACAATGTGTATCGAGTATTCTCCATCTAGATTTGTTTTTTCAAATAAGATAATGGATTTTTCAAATTCACCTACATTTAACTTAATTTTGAAACTGGATTGCTAGATTCTTTATAATTCTATATCTATCTCTTCCTCCTCTTGTTTATCAATTATCATATCAAAATATATATATATATATATATATATATATAGGATGGATAATTAATAACCCTAACTATCATGGGGTTGAAAATTCTATTCTAGATCCAACAATCAAATTTAATAAAACCCCCATTAACTTAGAAATTGCTCGAAGGTGTTTAATTACATGAAACAATTAACAAGTGACTTAAAGTTTAACTCTATGGATTCTAAAAGTTTAACCCTTTGGTATTCATTCTAAAATTTTATATCCAACCCAACAAGTCAAAATGCTTGCTACCATTCAAAAACCAATTTTTTTATTAGAAAAAAAAGCACGTGCAAAAATAATTTGCCTTAAGAAAATGCATGCCATAATGTGCATGAGGGTCCCAGGATAAAAATGAAAATATTTTTCATAGCCTTATTTCTTTACTAGTCTTCAACACCTCTTCATCTATAATCTCTACCTCCTCCTTTGAATCTATAGAAGGCAGGTTCAAGACATTTTTATTAGAGGCACTAGTTTGCCATTCTGTAGCTTGGCTGAAATCAAGCTTATTTTTGGCTCTCTTGGACTTAGAAGAAGAGGTTGGATCCTTTGTAATCACTGGGGAAATGGTTGTTCTTTTCCTTTTACTACTCTGGGGTGTTGAAGATTTATTGGATGAAGTGTTGTTTTTGTCCTTAGGCTGGGTTTCTGGTTCAAATTCACCCCAGAGGAGAAAATGCTCCCAATTATTATCCCTCCTCTACAATTCTTATCCCTCCTCCTTGGCTCATTTGAGATATTTGGATCCCCTTTCCTGTTTAGTGGGGCTTCGTAGGTTGTTTCATGTTCATCGAGGATTCTTGGGTTTATTCCTTCCCCCTCCCCCTTGGGGTAGGGAATCAATTTTTATGTATCCATATTATTTGTAGTCATGATGCTTCTATGTTGGACCTAACCCCATTGTTCTAGGAATTTCTATGTATGATTGTTCATATCACTATAGTATACTTTGGCACATATTTTCCATCCCCATGTTGTACTATATTGAGACCCCATTTTGTCTCATGCACTTGGCTCCCTTATGCCACACATACCATTGTATCATTTTTATGAGATTTCTTAATGAGTATGGATATGCCTAACTTGTACCTATTGGGATCTTTTACACCTATCACATTTTGACTTTATTGTTGATAGGTGGTACTCTATGGTTCATCCACAGGTGGTCCTCCTTCCTTGGACACTTGTCTCCCTCCTTGGTCCTCTCTGAGTATTGCAAATAAAATTGTGATGTATTTTGGTCATACAATTTCCTCCTAAATTCACACATCATGGGGAAGTATGTTATCTTCTAAAAACTACTAAATTGTGACATTTCCACAAGTTTTTGTTGAAATATACCATTATCAACATGTTTACTATCCATTTCACCTCAATTCAAACCTCCACTAGACCTTTATAAGTCGTTAGGAAAAATCCTAATTTTGACCCATTAAAGCTAGTGCAAATAATAACCCTAAAATGTGTGTCATCATGTGGAAGGTACCCCCAAAAGCTACACTGACCCATCAAAACCACAATTTTGATTGTTCCCAGCCCAAATTTTCCAAAAAAGGAAAGTATTTATCAATGGAAATTTCTAAACTCTAGTTGATATTCTACTTTTCCTGTTCTACTTTCATTTTTGTCGGGATCTAATTCATAACCATTAGATTAGTACATTGTGTACACCATTGTTGCAATTTATACCCAACACTTGGTTATTGTGCTACTTATCTTGTGAGAGGAGTACTTGGCTCCATTTCCTTCTATATGCCTTGAGGTGATGTTATTGAATGATGTTTTATTGGTTCCTGGTTTGAAGAAGAATATTCTCTCTGTTTGTTGTATGATATATGTACATTGGAAAGTTGCATTTGAGGGACAAAATTGCACCATCAATGATTGTAGTTTATCTAGTTTGAGTACTTTTTCTAGAGGGGTGAGAGAAGGTGGTATTTATGAGTTACTTGTTGATCTTGTGGCACTTGTAAATTCTAGTGAGAAGCTAAATTATCCTTCTATGATTGAGGAGGCATGTGCATATAATTCATGGTAGGATTTCATAGAGACAGGTCCAAAACCTATTGTGGAATTAGTGATTAATCCTAAGATTACAACCGATGTGAGTGTTATACACTATAGGGCCAAGGTTAATAAACTATATTAGATAGAGGGTGTTGACCATGATGTTACTCTTGCATAAAGATTTTGTCAAAAATATGGAATTGACCTAGTTCATGTTGTTTTAGTTTCCATAGGTTTTGAGGTTCATGAGAGATATTATCATTTTCMTATGATGTTCATCACATTATGTGGGTTGTTACCTATACCATGAGATTGGTATTTTAGGATGTATGTGACTTGTGCATATTTATATCTTTATGAATTTGATAGATGTGATTCACTTTTCTTGGTCGTGTAGGGAGATATGATTATCTTTTAGGATGTATTAAATAGATAATGATGTGATGTCCATTGATTTTGGACCACAATGTTGGCTTGAGGGATGATGGAGTTAGGTAGGTGTATTATGACCCAAATTTAGGCTCCTTCAAATTCACAAGTGGTTAACACTCATTGAAGGTTCTAGATGATGTGATAAAATCCTAAGCTTACAACAGATCACGACAGGCTCCTATTCCTCTTTCCTGACAATGAATCTCCTGCGATCTGGTACAACAAATATTCTGCGATATGGCTAGAATGTGACCACCAGAGAAGACAACGAATGATTCTTGAAAGCAGTTTTCAGGGTCTATTGGTGGTAACAACAATGATATGCGCCCTCCCTTAAGCTCTGGCAGTCAAAATATGTGACAATTTGCAAGAAATTCCTTGCGAATGGTGGCATCGATTCAATAATCAAATATGTAGAGGCGACTTGTTCTCTCGTGCAATTCTGGTGAACATCAAATTCTTCAACATCTTAACAGTAACAACGATCCTTCAATGCAGTGCACCCCCTTCAAAACTCTTCAGGATCTTGAAGATGTGACCTCCTCCATGCACAACGAATCAGAGTTTGATGGATGACTTCTCCACGCAGCAGATTGACGGATGACTCTTGGTGAGATAGACAGATGGCTCCTCCACACAACAACTCAACAATCACTAACCTGCTCTAATTATTACAAGAGTGTTTGGTCACTTTGCACACAAACCTATTAGTAATAAGTGGTAACAACATAAATTTGGGTGTTAACCCATAATGTTTTCAATCTGCCTTCTAGGTCACACTAACCATTGACATTGACCATCTCATACAAAAGGATGTCAATATCAACAAGATAAACATAATCTATTTTCAAAATTATCTCTAACAACAAGATAAACACCAAATTATTGTATAAGACCCCCTTGTTTGTAGGACAAGGGATCCCCTCCTCCTAGTGATTTGACTCATAAAGTCTATGCCGGAGGTATACATACCCTACCCCCCTCTAGATTTGAACATGTGACCTTTTAGAAGAAAACAAGCGTTCTTAACCATTAGACCCACTATAATATATGTATATATATAATTTAAAAAATAAATAAAAAAAAAGCATGCTCCCTTATAACAAAATCCACACGCATATGTTATAATATATTTATAATATATAAATTAGATATTATAATATGTATATATATAATATTATTTATATATTATAAATATATAAATTTAAAAATAAATAAAAAACAAAACCTTAAACCCTTTTAACAAAAACAAAGCCCCCATTTGTGTATGCATATCCCCAGCGCGATCCATACCCCAGCCACATCCTTGTGCACTCCATACCCCGACCACATCCTTGTGCACTCCATATCCCAACCTCATCCCTGCACTCCATAACCCTGCATCCCTCCACGCCCACGTCCATATGTCATATCCCCACCCCCAATATTGATCCATATCCCTGTAACAGTAAAGAGGTCGACTGTCATATCCCTGTGACAGTAATATACCATCCATAGATGGAGAAAGAAGCCGTAGAGAGAGGATAAAGACAAGGGAACAAACAAACTAGGAGAGAGAGGTCATGAACAGAGGATAAATAGGGTGCAGAAAGAGGAGAAATAGGTCGAGCATCTTAGCCCTAGAAATGATAGAAGGAAAGGTTGATTTCCATGACTAGAAATGCCTCGCTGTTTTTTTAGATTTAATTATGAAATCAAAATTGAAATTTAATTATGAAATTGAAAGGAAAAAGAGAACTGCCAACAATTATTTGACCTTGGAGTGCTTAATAGCTTCCTAGCTACATCAATTGTTTGGCCCAAAATCTACATTCATCATTATCTAACTTGTTGTTGTCTACGAGCACTTGTGTTTTTTTTCCTTTTTTAACTGAGATTTCTTACGTTTAGCTTCAACTAAGTATGCCCAATATTCCTGAAACTGGACCTTATGCTCAACTGGTGTTGACTTGTCCTCTATTAACTGTAGTGATGTTCTTTTAGCACTACTAACTCATCCTATACTATGTATAATGTATCATATCCTTGCTCGGTAAAGGCCTATATTTCAACCCAATTATGGATATATTTATTCATCCTTAGTTCACATTATATGGAGATTTCATACAAACTTGTTTGGAAGAAATCCTCTTCCTTATCAGTCATCTGATTGAACTATTCTATAGCTTATAAATGGTCATCCCCATATTTATGACTGGACATGATAACCCCAATTTGGTCTCGCATAACAGAAACATACTATTTTGGTCCTACATAGAAAAAACATACTCTAAGGTAATGACTATCCTTGTCCTTGTCCAAATCCTTTTCCAAAAGACTTAATTCATCCACTATACTCTATTAAAGTAATCCATCAACCTAAAAAAAAATTGTGGGATACTTTTTGAGCTTGACTTGGTGTGGTTTTATGTGGAGCTCCTACTAGTGGAATATCCCCTCTTGCAACTTTTTGCAATTACCCTTTGTAATATCCTCTATGAAATTGTTTCTCTCTACTCTCTATGTCTACACATATGTTTCCATGTAGTGAAAGTCCCTAGATTATTCTAGGTGCAATGGATATAGCTTCAATACAACATCTTTCATTGAGGTATATATTTTGTTAGTCGATCTTTTCCTTGTTGTCTCATGTTGAATTCTTTGTCATATTTCCTCCTCTACAAAGATTCCCTACTCAATGGTTGTTGTAGAGAATGTCATATGAGCTCGATGAAGGGTACCCCTCCTATTTTCTTCTAGTTGTCTAATCTTTTTATCCTTGTTCCTTACATTGGCATGTAGCACCAAATAGTTGTTGTCAAAAATTTATCAGGACACCTTAAAATTTTCTCAAGCCTCCCTTATTGAAGGTTGATTCTTAATGGTAATGACTATATAATATGTAACACCCATTTGTAGACATGGTTTTGTGGAGGTATTTAGAACAACGATTTTGATCATTCTGTGTGAAACATCAAAGGTAGTCTTGACTCTTCATATTTTTGCCTAATCATATGGAGGGAGTTGATATCATTTTGATCCCTCCTCTTTTGGTTTCTTGTTTGGCCACTTATTTACTTTTCCCCCACACTTTCATTCGTGTTGGTCATCTTGAGTAGACCCTAATATACCTCGATTTGTGTGGCCTTTGTTGTAGACTTCAAAAGGCCAGGAGAGTCTACACTACTTTGCCAACAATGGTCCTTGTTTTGCTTTGACTCTTCTTTTTATTAGTCGACCTCCTTCCTTTTGGGACAGTGCTTCCAACTTCGCTAAAGGACTGTTTGGTATTTTATTCTATGATCAAGTACACTTGGGAGATTTTTTTGATGACTCTATGTCAATCAAATATTCCTTTTGACCCTTTTTCTCTCATACTCATTTTACCTTTGTATGTGTCAACCTCTACTTGTTCCCCTTTGAGTTGACCTTGGCAGTTTATTTACATGTTTGGCGTCTTTCTTGGTCTTGAGTTCGGCTACCTCCCTAACCCTCATCTTTCTTGGTCGATTTTGGCTACCTCCCTAACCCTTATGTTGACTACTTCATATTCCACCTACTGGAATTTGTCTTCAAGGAGCCAAACAAGATTAATGTGCTTCACTGTCTCTTGAAGAGGTTCCTTTAACTTTGTTCCATCTTGTCTCTGTAGTTTTTCCTAGTGTTATTATTCCTTAAACTCTTTAATAAATTGTTTTACATCGATAATGAGCTCCACATCCAATTTATGATTGGATTATTCTCCCAAATTTTCAAAATATTCAAGCTAAGCTAGGACAGTTTCCATTTTGTCTTCTTTAGAATTGTATTACTCTCCTCCTTTAGCTTCTAGATCTAAGATAATTTTTTACTTGGTTCCTCTTTTAAATTTAAGATCATAATTCATTCTATTTATGAATCATTTAGTACTCCAATGGTTCCTCTTTTAAATATAAGATCATTTTTTATTTGATTCATGGGTCATTTAGTACTCTAATGATCTACTCATCTTCATCTCAATGTTTGCATTTGAAGTCTTATTCCTTCAACACATGTCATTCTCAATGGTATCCCCATTTATTTGATAAATCTTGATAAGTCTATTGAGTGGATCATAGTGGTGAATGCCAAAAATTTAACCCTTCCCAACCCTTCTAAGGAGTTCAAACCCATCCAAGAAAGGTAATTTAAAAAAGTCATTTAAAAAATTGTAAATTTTTAAAATCACTTTTCATTTATAAAAGACAACAAATATTATAAAATTTCAAAATAAGGGTCACATTTTCAACAACCTATCAATGTCTCAACTCCCCAAAATGGTTGTTGAATGAGTATTGTACCTTTTTTATAATATGAGGATGAATGTGAATTGTGAGAAAGACTCAAGAATTACTTTCATTACTTTCCTTCGGTATCTAAATACTAAAATCATCTATTTCTTATTTCTCATTGGCTTCCATTATTCCATGATACAATGTACCATCCACAACATTCAATCCATTACATAACTTAGACCCATATAATCCTACCATTGTATTGACATATGAATTATTAAAGTGTCACTTAATGAAAGCTTCCATGAGAAGCGTGGACACCTTGTATTTTTGAATCCCCACTTGAATTCATGTGTTACTAGCATGGTTTATCCCTATCAATATGAGAATTGACATCATATTTGATATCCAAACCCAATGTGTTTGGATCCCACACCTACTATAATGTTGTTTCCTCTATTATATTTTCATCTATTAACGATATTATCTATAAATGTGTGGCTCAACAACAATTTTGACCAATTTTGATGAGAAAATGATAGACATAGAGGAAACCCAAGGAATTGAGGTCATCTCTCTTTCTTCATGTTCACATATTACATTATTCTAAAAGTATTTAACATGTTGATTCATAGTTATTTGTTTCATCTGTAGTGCTATGTGTCTACCTGTTATAAGTCATGTAACACCCATGTTTCCCCCAACTTGTAATTAATCATAAAATAGAATTACCATGCTAAGGCATGCAGACAGTGTAAATGTATTATTGTTTGAGTTTCCAATAACTTACTGTGGAGGTGAAGCCTTGAAAGTAATACCCATGATATCACTAGAGGAAAGAATGTGAAAACTATAAGGGAGGGTAATTATATCAAATAACCCCAAATTCCCTTGATGAGGATAATAAACCTCCTTCGGATCCCAAGGAGAGAAATTAGTTAATGAAGAAATGACTAGTGGTTGAATTATCAACCACTCCCATAATTAGAAGTATGGCCAAAAACTACAGAATGTCAGCCCGAAGTACCACTGGGTATGGCAGACCAAGTTGACTAGAGCTCCCTTCTGACAGAAGGAATGGGATAGGTCGAGGACCATCCTGGAAGAAAGATATACAAATTGATAAGGAGAATGTGCATATATCCCCAGTGGAGAATGAACAGAAGGCCATGAGATTGATGCCAAGTGATGATCTGATAAACCTCGCCCAGGGCCATGATAGAGAGAGAAATATTTGAAAGTTTGCAGAGAACAAAACCTGAGCTACAGTTAGTGTATATGCCTTCTCATGTCGAATTCCTTTGGACATCAGTTAACTTACTTTCGAAGGTGTAGGGAACTTCATCTAAGCAAGTGTTAGCCTCTCTTTAATATTTGTGCCTGCTATTGAACTTGTACACCCTCTCTCAACAAGTGTGCCCTTCCTCTTAGCTTGTGCACCCTTAATTAAAATAAAAGGTAATAAAGAGGTAAAAATTAGCTCATACCTAAATTACATCTTATAATTCTCCAACATTGTTCTTTACACTTAGTGCAACAAACACCAAATGGAATGGTTTACACAAGTTCAATGGAGAATTTTATTCTTATCTTATTCTTCAACTTGGATTAAGCATGTATATGACTTGGATTGAGCATGTACATGAATGGTACCTGGCATGTATATGACTTGGATTGAGCCACATCCATATATGTACATCCATAGTTGTTAGTTTTCACTCAACCACATTGTAGAGGGTGTAGTTGTACTTCCTCTTAGTCACCAATCTTATTGTTGCCCCACAGTAGTACTAATGTGAAGAATGGAGGGCATGCCTCTTTTCTTTGAAACCCCATAGTATATACCTTTGCATCCAAATTGGTATATATCTCCACATCAACACTCCACTTCACTTTCCTTTGCACTTAACATAGCCCCTTACTTTTTATGTGATTTTTTCTATGTGCATCAACATTCCCCATAGCCTTTACATCATGTCACCCTTTTTCCTTATCCTTTTTCTTGTATATCCAAAGTGCAAAGTGCAAAGATATGAAATTTTGTTCACTACATTCTTAGCTCTGCATGCATAACAATTTCTAAGGAAAACAATAGGATTTTGGCCAAACTTGCAAAGGAGGTTTTTGCAAAGGCCTTAAACCCTATAAAATTGTATATTAGAGCACTATAATTGAACATAAATAAATAAAAAACCTTTAAAGAGAACCTTCTTTATTATTGGTACATTTAGGATTGAACCACACATCCCCATTGGGAGTCTTTTGGTCTATAAGATTCATCCCCTTCTAGTTATTTCACCTCTTCAAGTAATGGAAGTTGGATGATGCATAATGTAGGAATGAATGGAGTTGCGTGAAAATGTGGGATGTGTCTTGCATGGATGTTGTATCAACAAGGTGAAGCCCCCGTGATCCTTATGAGTATTCAATATATGTATGGTGGTCTCTATAATCATAAAAGTTTACTATGTTAGAAATGATGACATTTGATTCAATGTTGTATAGGTGTACTAAGTGAACTATGACATTTGCATGGTATTTTTAAAATTTGGGTCATTTTGCAGTACTGCACACATAATAATCTATCAAGAAATTATTTCTTTGCTTAAAACCTCTTTCTCCTTCCCATAGATAGTTTTCATCGAAGTTGAATTTATTGCATTTCATTTTCCTCTTGCATGGAGTCAAGTCAAAATGCCATCAGTTTCATGAGCACGCCTTTGAGTAACAACAACCTAAAGTCAAGCGCTAATTAAAATTTATCTATCAAATTTTCTAGGGATATTCAAACCCATCTTAGCTTAGGTGTAGAGATTTGAAATAAGATTGTGAGAATAACTTTCCAAAGATGCTAAACAAGCATAAATCCTTGAGTTAGGGAGTGAAATCCAGTTGCTATATCACTGACTTTGGGAAGCCCTTCTAACACAAGGGTCAATCACGAGGTCACATTGGGGCCCTTGGAGTAATTAACCCTTCTTTGTTTGTCTTGGTGTCGAATGTCGATTTTCCCCACTTTGCTTCGGTATAGTAGGTGGTACCATACAGGCCATAATATTTTAGACTTCCCACATAAGGTCACAACACAGGGAAGGTGGTGTTGTACCTGGGATTGATGTTGGATAGACTCACTAGGACTCATTGGAGGGTTGCCCACTGCTCGGTGAGGTAACTTGAACTAGGGCGTTAGTTCATTAAGAAGGTTGTCAACATAACTTTCCCACCCATCGAAACTCAACCCCTTCGCGCATCGATTCTGCGATGCTGGATTCCATCACCAACTAGCGCTTCTTTGTGAGAAGGTTTGTTTGCATGCTTGACTCCTAGATTAATTAGCGTGTGTTGTTTTTTCTCCTTAGTTGGCCTTAGGGTTGATTTTGTGTCTAATGGCATCAATTTCGGGTTAATTCCTCATTTTATCAATACAAAATATGGATACAATTAAAATAAAAGGTAATACAAAGGTAACAAATAGCTCATACCTAACTTATGTATTATAATTCTCCAACATTGTTCTTTACACTTGGTGAAACAAACACCAAATGGAATGGTTTACACAATGTCAATGGCGAATGTTATTCTTATCTTATTCTTATCGCCATAACTAACTTATTCTTCAACTTGGATTGAACAAAACTAATATTTGTATAGTTCTAATTTTGGCTTGAACAAAACTAATATTTGTATAGTTCTACTCTTGTATCGAATAAAAGTAATATTTTTATAGTTCTACTCTTGGTTTTCCTTAGACAAATTTCCAACTAAAGAACCCAAGATTTGCAACACACCAACTGATGGTTGGATTTCTTACTCCATAGCATTGACCCTCATCTTCAATGAACATTTCTTATAATAATTCTAATTTGCACAAATCCAACAAACA
>JZKD02S1936420.1:289815-314020 GCA_000966675.3 Picea glauca | reverse complement strand
ACTAAAGATATAAATTTTTTATTTAGAACTTTGAATATGATGATGGACTACTAAATAACAACACGTGCACATGCAACTGAAGGTACAACCAAATAGGTACCTGACAGATATTTATTCGTCGAGTGAGGAAATCTTAGGACAAATAGAGGCCAAAAATGCAACTACATCTAGTAGATATGATAAGCAAACAAGGACTAGAGGTGAAAAAGTTAGAATAAAATTTTGTAGACGCATGAAATTTTTTCTTGTTGAAGGAGGATCATGCTCTTATGATGATGAGAGCATAGGATACATAGATGTTCCACTCAGGTATAAGCATCTGGTGAAAAAATGGGTACCTAAGGAACTACCTCCTATAGATTTTGACTTCGTTGTCAACAACAGGACATATCGCATTGCACCATCCTCCCTGCATGGCTTGGGGATATTTTCCATGGATGGAATAATTTTAAAATACAATATAGTAACTGAATTGATGGACTATGTTGGACCGTGTTACAATTATAACAATTGGATGCAGCTGGTCCAGTACATGCGAAGTATGCAGAGATATGTACTTGCCACAAATTATATACAACTAATAAACAAGGATAAAAATAAGGGAGTGACTTTCTATATTTATGGAAGGCCTAAATCTTCTGGAAATATAGCAGGGTTTATAAACAACACATAACCTGGGACAACAAACAAACAAATGAATCGCATATATGAGGGACGTGAAGAAAATCGGGTAGTCCTGTGCGCAATAAAAAAGATAGCTCCCAGGGAAGAGGTATTAGTGGATTACCATTTGAATCGAATATAAACATTTACTAATGTACAAGTTCTTATGCAACACCTCTTTACAATAGTACATTTGGGTCAAATTATGATGGCATGTTCGATGTAATTGCCACTTTATATTGTCAGGAGAATGACAAACAACGGACCCCCTCAAACATCGTTTCACATGACGTCACTTTTTCGATGACATAGATTTTGTCGTTATTGTGACGTCTTGGAGCTGGAAAGAATGTCGTCTTGAACATGGAAAGGACATCTGGAACGTGGCAAGAGAGACATCTTGAATGTGGCAAGACCGATGTCTAGAACGTGGCAAGAGCGACGTCTTGAACATGGTAAGAGAGACGTCTTGAACGTGGCAAGAGCGACGTCTTGAACGTGACAAGACCAACATCTGGAATGGTGCAAGACTGACGTCTTGAACATGGCAAGAGAGATGTCTTGAACATGGCAAGAGCGACATCTGAAATGTGGCAAGAGAGACGTCTTTAACGTGGCAAGAGAGACTTCTTGAACATGGCAAGACTGACATCTTGTAGGTGGCATGCGCTACGTATAGAACATGGAAAGCGTGACGTTAAGAGGTATCATCTTCGATGTGATTGTTATGGGAGTGAAACTCCATGAAGTTGCAATAGTGACTGTATTGTAGGCATTTAAAAAAAAAATACAATATCAATACTGAGAGAGACAAATACAATAACCTTTGCTAAGATACTAGCCATATCAATATTTAAATCTATATCATCGGTCTTAGGCAAGGTTGGTTGAGGAGGAGGACTAACTTCCAATGGTAAAGGGGGTCTTTTATAATGAGGTTTAGGATCACTGGGATATGTCTTGGGTGTGTTATCACACAAACTCACAATTGTTGAGCTAAAGTCCAAAAGCTCAAGTGCAATCCTGCGTAATAAGATGACAAAAATATACTAGAGAGTAAGTCCATGTTTTTAGATAGGATCAAAATAATACTATACTTTCTTGGGTACGTCAAAACAAGTGCCATCCAATACAAGATCCTATATACCAATGAGATAGTTGAGAAACAGAAATTCTAGAGCCTTCACTGAAACCTATGACAATTTGTTTGACATTGAGCATAAAATTATATCATCAATAATACAACTTGAAGTCATTGCAGGTATTGCTTTGTATCCTTTGGCTAGCACAACAATGTCACACATAGCATGCAAGTGTTCTATATATATACATTGAGTAAAAGAGAAAATTCATAGAATGCAAATTGTAGCAATTCAAAACAACCATAACATATTTGGACTCCATATATAAAGCTCATAATCTCTCATGCCAAGACATTTGAAAATGCCAAACCATGTAAAATTCAATATCCCAATACTCAGTCAGAACAAGGGGCGAAAAAAGAAAAATTTAAATACTTCAACAACTATAGCAGATTTGGCCTACATATATACAACACATATATATTCCAAGTTTAGTTTCAAATAACAACCAATGTTACTGTTATATACACAACTAATCCATCTGGTTTCAAAAAACACCCAATGTTAACTGTCATATACACAATTAATCTATGTAGTATATATATTAAGTGACCGAACAACAATCATTTTTCAAACATGATCCAAGAACATGACAGGCCAAAGCAGAATATTGTGAATTTGTTCAAATGGATTCTTGTATTTCACATTATGAGGAATGTGCACATCCAAACTGTAGATGCTCTCATAGATTTCAAATAGAATCTTAGGAAAAGAAACATCCATATATCGAATTACTATATTCAAGATATACGTGATATGTTATCTAAGTTTACAGATGCGTCCATTTAGCTAGAATTATTTACATGCTCACATTCATCAATCCATTCGGAATACCTGCAAACATTTTCAGAAATACAAATGGCTAAGTCATCCATAGAGTTATTTATTACTCCATTGCATATTAGACCTCTCTCCTCCAATTCAATAAGGACGACCTTTGTTCAATAATTAAAACCTCTATAAATATCAACTATTCAGTTGATCTAACTACAATACTAAAAAAAGGCATGTGCCAAAACCAAAACACTAAAATATATGGTTCATAAAGATTACACATCAATGGGCTCACTCAATACTGTCAATTCCTATTAATCCAAGAGAATATATTATGTTTAGTAAGGGCTCAAAAGTAGAAAAGTCACTTGTGAAAAATAATACTGCATAAAAATAACCTTAGGAGAACACAAAAAACTTCACTGACCATTTATTGAGGTGATGAAACTCTCCTTCCATATCCTGCATGAAGCCTCCTCGATAAGATCTTTCCAATCCATGAATGAATAAAAATGTTAGAGCTGGAAAAATGTCAAACTGTAAGGCTTCATATAGTCAACAGACTAAATGTCAACCTACAAGGCTTACTTTTTGTTGGAGAAAATTGTTGTCCTAAGTGGGCTACAAAAATCATTGAGGAAACAAGATCTAATGTCGATGATGTCTTGAACACTCTAAAAGACTCATGGTCATAAGAAAAAATAAAACTTTTCACTGTGTTGATACCCATGACGATTTATGATCCTTATAACTATGAATAAGCTCATGGAAAGCATGGGAGAATGTTATAACATAAGAATATATTTCCTTTGAAAAATGAGATATGGGAGTTGGTATCTCTTCCATTAGGGAAGAATATTGTTGGATATAAATGGGTCTATAAAATGAAATTCTATGTATTTTCTTTTTCTATATGGCCTTTAACAACTATCCAATTAGTTTATCAGATGATTCTTTCTCCATTGCTTGAGTGTCAAATTTTGAGGATATACTTTGATAGAAAATGTCTCTCTTTCCAAACTATCAATGTATTCATATTACTTCTATTGGCTTTGGTCAATTTATGGGGATGGTTTCCCGAGGTATTTGGTTATATTTCTTTTCTTACAATATTTGTAAATTCTGGTGCTCTTTTCCTCTTTCGTTCTATATTTTATTTCATTTCTTTTGACTTTGATATGGTCATATTTGTTGTTACTGTGGATTCAACCACTTCTTCATTCACTTTTTCCTTTCCTTTATGTCTACTCTTCTTGTTTTTTTTTGTTGTTTCAGGTGAAATTTCTGGTAATTCTGCAGCTGCTTGAGAAATGTTTCTTGATGAATATTCAATAATGTCCCTTGAATTATCATCTGTTTTTCAAAGCCATTTCTTTCCAAGAATTCAACCCATGTTATCCTTTGTTTTTCCAACTCATCTTTGACAGTAAATTTTATTAGTCCATGGTCATAGAGGGACCTTTCAATATTCTTGCTTTGCTTCTGAATTACCTTTTCTATTTTGGTGAGACTATGCAGTAGATAATAAGGAAAATTCATAGTCATTTCTCCCTTTAAGTGCATCAACAACATAATGTGGTACATAAAAATAATACTATATCTCCCTTCACATGTGATGAATTTTTTGAGGAAAGCTAAATCTTTCCAAGGATCCATCAACCAATTTCTGGCACCCCTGCTTTCCAATCCATTCATGTACCTGTTTCTTTTCATGTACAGAGTCCAAAATTTGTCATCCATTCATTATTTTTTAAACCATTTTTCACATGTTCGAGGAATCCCTATTATTTTAGACACTGAGTGTTCAGAGATATGGAGGGTAAGATTTCCAATTTGGGCACATTCCCCATCAAAGCTCAAGGAAAATGCTTGAGTGACTTTTTCATTACGACCTTAAAAATTTTCAAAGAACTGGAACCACTCTGTCTTTCTTAAAATTCCACCATAGTCTGCATGAATTCCAGTTAAATCTACTACCCCCTTGGGTTCGAATCTTACAACCATCTAAGAAAAATTCAATTTTTAAAGATTGCTGGTGTTTGAAAAACTTTAGCAAAGGTTTAGTTGAGTAATTTATGTTTTGAAATGTTTAATTCTCATTTGCAAATAAAATCCTCTTCTTTAGAAAATGCCTAATTTCTTTCCTTTAGAAATTCACAACTCTTCCACTTCATAAATTTACAAGAATCTACTTAAAAAATGCACAAACCCTTTACAAATTTTCTTCTTCAAAAACTCATAAATTCGTTTTCAGAAAATGACTTCACAAAAATGCACACCTTTGTTTTCAAAATAGTGATTTCAAAGATACCCAAGTACTAATTCATTTTTGGACATCTGAAGGAAAATGGCTGAGTTGGAGCTTACCTTTGTTCCTTGATAATTGAATTATTTTTCCCCTCTCCCTAGATGCCCAATTGTGCTTAAAATCATGCCCATTGTTCTGGTTTGAATGGTGGCTCGAATTGTTCCTATTATCCTCTTTTCAAACCCTCAATTCCTCTCTGTTATGTCCAATACTTTGTTGCAAAATGAACTGGCATATTCTTTTTACATGAATTAGGCAAATCTTCTAAGGAAATATATGAGAGGTTATATTTAAAAAAATAAATTGTCTTTTGGATTGTAGGAATGAGATATGTTATGAGTAGGAGTGAAATGAAGTAAGGTATGGGTAGTGGATAGTAGGAGTAATGAAAAAATAATGAATGGTAGCAAATAGAACTAAAATATTTTTTTTTAAAAAGAGGAATTTAATATAATTTAATTTAATTTAATTTTTTAAATAACAATACAAAATATACCAAACCTTTGAACTTTCCTTCTAAATTTTGGATATTGAAGACTCTAGATATTGATATGCTTGTGATGTTGATGGCTTTGAATTGCTGATGCAGATTGAGGATCTCAAGTGCTGGCAACTTCTTGACCTTCTTCTTGTTGGAATGGTTGTTGGAAACTTTTAATTGCTGGAAAAACTCTTTGTAATTGTCGAGATTGCTTCTTCAAAGATGCTGATAGAAATTTTGCTGAGAACGTCGGTGATGTAGAAATACTTATGTTGATGCTAATGTTGATGTATAAAATGTTGATGTTGTTGTTGATTGTAGAGGATATTGGCATCAACTGCAAATACTATTTCAACCCATCAAGATGTCCTCACCAATAGATATTCTTCAAAAAGAAAATGCCAAAGAAAGCAATCATGTTTCCACCAAAGTGCATCTTCAGATATCTAGAAGTGAAATAGAAAGGATCTCTCTCCCATCATAAACAATATGCCAATCTCTCTAGATCACAACTCTTGGTATAGTGCTTCTGAAAATCCCTAAAATGTTCATGCATTTTGGGACATGCTCTATATGAGTTCCCTCAAAATTGAGTACCAAAGTAGAGTAAAAGTCAATAAAATTTGTCGAGACCATTGAATCATTGCTTGTAATTCCTCCAAAGGAAGTTGAGTTCATTGATCATGTCATGATTGTAAATTTCAGAAAGTGAGTCAAACCAAAGATTTGTCTAGAGTTGAGTGATTAAGTGTGAAAGGAGAGCACTGGTTGTCTGTTTCCTTTGTATAGTTATTGCAGAAAGATAGGTATTGTATAGGTATGTTAAAGGCATCAACTACAAATACTATTTTCAACCCATCAATATGTCCTCACCAATAGATATTCTTAAAAAATAAAATGCCAAAGACAACAGTCTTGTTTCCACCAAAGTGCATCTTCAGATCTCTAGAAGTGAAATAGAAAGGCTCTCTCTCCCATCATAAACAAGATGCCAATCTCTATAGCTCATAGCTTCTGGTACAGTGCTTCTGAAAATACCTAAAATGTTCATGCATTTTGGGACATGCTCTATATGAGCTCCCTCAAAATTGAGTACCATAGTAGAGTAAAAGTCAATAAAATTTGTTGAGACCATTGAATCATTGCTTGTAATTCCTCCAAAGGAAGTTGAGTGTATTGATCATGTCATGATTGTAAATTTTTGAAAGTGAGTCAAACCAAAGATTTGTTTAGAGTTGAGTGATTGTGTGTGAAAGGAGAACACTAGTTGTTTGTTTCCTTTGTATAGGTATTGCATAAATATAGATACTAAGAGAACAATGAGAGGAAATGATAAAGACCTGAGCATTGTTCAGAACAATAAGACTAGTGAAACCCTATAATTCTTTGTTTGAATCCCAAAAGGAGATTGAGAAAGCTAGGTGGACAACAAGACTAGGTGTCGATGAATGGTGGACAACAATTTATAAAAGGTGGAGTGTGCAGAATAGGGGGTGAAATTCAATCAGTTGTTTTAATACCTTACATAATTTGCTACCACAACAGTTGTCAGTATGCATATGTTCTATTGCTACATCTTTTCAGAATGATTAGGAAAACATATAAATCAGTTTTGTGTCCAAAATTAACTGTGACAGTGGTTTATCTGCACCCTTCATATCAGCTATAAAGAAGAGAAAATGAGAGAGTAAAATAGTACACCACTGTACAAAAGGAATACCATTGAAACACAAAAGTAACACGCATCAGAAGATTTTGTGTGTATTTGTTTCATCATGTCCTAGTGTCTCGTGACTTAGATATAGAGGGATTCCATATGCATTACAACACAATATGAATAGACACACACAAAAGCTATCCAGCTTGAATTACAAAAGTTGGTCTTTTCTAGGTAGATAAACCGGGGATTGATGAGCTTGAAATGGCATGGAAGTGGCTTTCATTTGATTTGTTCCCACATGATAGATCTAAGGTGAAGCTCCCAAGGTCTTGGCAGAATATATCCATCTTGATTTTAACTTCCTTGAATCTCTTGAACATAGATATATTCATGGAAGTCATATCCATTTGCATGTTTTGCAGTTTGCCTATAACTTGCATTTCAACTGACAGTTACTCCATTGTTGCTTATGCCCCATTATATCTCCTTGATCTCCTTCTGCTAAGATAAAATATGAGATTATGAAAGCTTCTTAAATTGTCCACTCTTCCTCTGTCAGTTGAGCTATATTTCCCATCCCATTCATTTTCATGTACACTTCCTTGTGTATCTTCCTTTCCAAAACAAAGACATTTCTCCTTGTTCAATGGGAATTTGGGGTTTTCATTTTCATTTTTTGTCTGAGTACTACTGTCTACATAAAGAAAAGAAATCGAAGATACATAAAACAAAATTTGGCCTTGTAAATTTTAGTGGTTTGTAAGTGGAACACTAGTCTCCTTGGCCATTTTACTCCAATTGCTATAACTTCTCATCAGTGCATCTAGTCATCTAATTCATCTTTCCAGTTTTCTCCATTCTGAGATTTGCTTCCCAACTCCTTTGTAATAGGCTTGATTTGAAAGTTAAAAGAATGAAAAGGATATGATTGTCAAAAACTAAACAACCTTTCCCTTGGCCACATTGTCACTCCTTTGCAAGTTTTTAATTACTTATATAATCATGACAAAAGTTTCTTAGTCATGGCATAAATAATCCATTTCCTCAAGGCCACTTCCAGGTACCTCCAATCTCCTTGACAATTTCTTCTTATTTGGTTCCATATATATGTTCATTTGGTATCTTTGTTTTGGATGTAAGAGGATTCCCAATTCAGCTATATAGTTGGCCCATTTATTCGTTTACCTTGGGTTATGGTTGAAACCAGTTTTATAAAGTTTAATTTGAAGGATTCCTATTTCCTCAACAAAGTTGTTTACTTTCTAATTATGCATCTATCTTGCTGATTTTCCTATATTAATGATCAATAATGGGTCCCCTTTTATAATTAGAATTATCATAAGAAACTCAATTTCATTCCACGAATCATAGTTGACAATTTCCCTCATCATTGGAGACTTTTCCTAGTCCTAAATTAAAAGTTGATATAGCATTTGTGATCTTCAATGAGGCTTGGTGAAGACTGTTATTTTCCATTTGGTACCATCTCCCACTTTCGAGTTGGGTCTTTACTATTTATTGGAATGGGCACAATGGGTTGCTATTTAATTTGGATTTGAAAAGTCCATCTTTAATAACGTTTGATCATCTTGGTAGCATAATAAGATTTAGTATAAATACTTAAAATTTCAAAGTCCCAACCTATTTCAATTTGTTGAAATAGATCTTAATTGCTTGAAACTAGAGCTAATACCTCTTGTTTTTTGGGGTGGGGGTTCACTGGGGAGGGAGATGATGGGGTTCAAAGGATACATATTACTTTGGAAAATTAACATGCTATAAAAATGTGCCATAGGAAAACTAACAAGAACACAACAAAGAAACAAATTGTTCATGTGACTTCGTCAAGAGCTTCCACCACTCATAGCCTCCATACATGAAAGGATTAACAAATAAGAAAGAATAATGCTTGGGGATTTGAAGGACACACACACTCAAGGACAAAATTATTTGGCAGCTGTCAAAAGGATCACATAATCAAGATAGGATTGTGAGAAAGTAGCATCTTTATCTTGATCAAGATTTTTCTTTTAAGCTTCTTGATATGTGTACTGTGAGACTCATGTTTTCTGGCAGAGACATCTAATTCAAAGAGGAAGCATTAAAAAATTGAAGGTAGGAAAATACTTAAGTTCTAATCCTCTTTGTAAATTTCCCAGTTCTCCCATACTTAGGTTGGAGGAACAAACTAAGGGTGGTTCTACCCACAAAACACCGATAAAAAAATGTGGTTAAGATATTATAAATGTTGTGATAAACACTTGGACCAATGACGTGATTGGGTTTTGAAATTAACCTCATGGTAAACAATTGAGAAAACCTCAACGATGGCTTTGTTGGATGGTAAAGTAGGGGTGTTTCGTACCCCCCACTTATGTTCAAGTCTCCTTAGAGACACATTTTTCCCTCCAGAGGCCATCTTGTCAGTGAAATTGATTGGATCTAAGTGAAAATATTAGGTGGCTTTGGTTGAACATATATCCTCTGTCGTGCAAATGGTTGGGGTCAAGTGCAAATCCTGGGTGACTTTGGCATAATAGGTACCCCCCACCTGTGACTTCTTAGTGAGAGGGATATTTCTAGAGTGTTGTAAGCTGATTACATTGCATTCTAATATTCCGACATTGTGGAAGGGAACACTCATCGCATAGTGATAATAGTAAGCATCTTGTGAAAAGAAAAAAAGAAAACATTTTGGATATACATTCTAGATTGCATTGGTGCTATGGCTATCATATCTAACCTCACCTATAATTATAAAATGAGACTTGGAATTATAAATATATAGTGACTGAGGCTGTGACATTTCCTTGTGACCAGTGTTGCAAATATTGGTGATATATGTTGGGAAACTAAGAGGGGGGGGGGTAAATCAGTTGTTTACTGAGCTTAAAAAATTATGCTTATTTTAAACTCTTTAAAGAACTCAATGAAAATCACAATGATGTAGGGAAATAAGAAATACCACATTCAACATCAATCACATATATGAGATACACAGGGATAGATTTTCTTGAGGAAACCCATACAAGGTAAAAACCTCTTCTTCTTTATATGATAAGTAATATTTAAATTCTTTACATTATCATACACATGAGAACCAACTCATAATGAGGCTGCAACCTCTGTTTTGCAAGACGTTATTTGCTGAGAACACCTACTCTCTGGATTCTCTAGCACCAACTCCCTGGTTTCTCTAGCACCAACTAGAAGGAAGAACCAACTCCTATTCTGTTCCAGCATCAACTGGATGGAAGCACCAACTTCCAATCATACAGGCACCGAACTGTAAAATAGAGAACAACAGTTCTGCCTTGCTCCTCCCTACCACCTTGGTTTCTCTGGCTGCAACCAGATGGAAGCTACAACTCCCTGTGTTCAAGCACCCACTTGAACTTCTGAGAACATCATCCCTCCCTAGAACCTCCCTTCCACCCTGAATTATAAAGTTTGCTATATATATATATATATAAATTTATCACAGTGATACAATATTGATCATTGGCTTACTAGGCTTATCATTGTTTTGCTATGCTGCTCTGCTCCCTTGTATCAGTGTCTCTTTGTTTTCATCTTCTTTCCCTTTCTAATCTACTGTTTTTCTCTACTAGAGAACCTCAACTTTTCTTCACTGTCTCACTGTATTGCTGCACCCACGTTTGCACTTTCTGTGCCTCTTGCCTTTTATGCTCTGTGTGCCATATCCATTCAATGCACCATTCCTTTTCTCTGTATTTCAGCTGCTGCAACCTCCTTCTACACACCTCCAATTCTCTCCTTAACAACACCTTTCTCCTCTTTGTTATGCATACTTATAGTTTCTGTACCCTTGTGCATGTTGTCTCCCATGCTTTTGCATGCTCTGTCCATGTTGAGTGCTCTGCCTGATCATCATAGAAACTCTTCATCTTCTCTAGTAGTTTAACTCATGCGTCTATCATCACTGGGTGTTATCCCGAGATTCCTTTACCTATCCAAAAGTCAAGACTCTTCGTCTTCTCCCTTATAGTTGCGATCAACCTCTTTGTTGTTGTTACAAGCTTGAATTCCCTTCCAGTTGTCAATCGCCTCTATGACCAGTATTCATCCCACTGGAAGATTCCTTGAGACTCTTTCGCTCCTCTGGAAATCACACAGAAGTCTCTTCCACTCCTTTGGCAGAAACCATCAGTGGTTTCTAGAAATTAAAGTGCAAACCTTGAAATGGAGCCTAGCTATGATAGCTCCTTCCACTTCCGTGACCACCAGCAGTGACCACCGACTACATAGATATTTCACCATTTTGGAATTTCAGCATTCGACAATTCGGGGTTCGTGTGATAAAGTGTCTTAACACTCCCATTCGCGATCCCTAGAACTTCGAACAAGGAGCTTAGCTGGACGTACTCTTATCTACAACTCTTCGACGATGTGACCACCGACTGTGACCACATCCTTATTCAAAAACTGCATTTCACAATTTCGCATTTCGACACTTTGGCATTTCGGCACTCCTGTGGTGAAGTATTTCGACACTTCAACTCCCGGTATCTGGAACTCTGAAATGGAGTCAGATCAATGGTACAGTTTTTTCAGCGTTTCGCATTTCGGCGATTCTGCATTTTGACACTCCTGTGGTGAAGTGTTTCGACACTTGAACTCCTGGTATTTGGAACTCCAAAATGGAGTCAGATAAACGGTTTGTTATTTCAACGTTTCACATTTCGTTTAATCGACATTTTGATACTCTTGTGGTGAGAGTCCTTGACATCTCCAACTCTCGGTATCCAAACCTCCGGTATGTAGTTTGTGACATTTCGTGATTTTGGGTTTCATGATTTTGGGATTCTTGTGATGAAGAGTCTTGACTCTTGACTCCTCCAACTCTCGGTATCCGAACCTCCGGTATGTAGTCTGTGACATTTCTCGACTTCGAGTTTTGCGATTTCAGGACTCCTATGATGAAGAGTCTTGAATCTTGACTCCTCCAACTCCTGGTATTCAAAACTCTAGTATGGAGTCTTTGTCATTTCGCGACTTCAGGCTTCAGGACTTCCAGCTTCGCGACTCTTGCAATGAAGAGTCTCAGCTCTTGACTTCTCAATATCCCAGTATCCGAGACTCCAAAATGGAGTTATTTCCTGATTTGCGAAACTCTTCGTTTATGTGCCTATTTCAAGATTTTGGGATTCCGGATTTCGCAACTCCAGGAATCCTGTGTTGAAGAGTCTCAGCTCTTGACTTGTCAATCTCCTGGTATCCAAAAATATGAAATGGAGTTATTTCCTGATCTTTCCATGCAGTTAACCCTGTGCTGTTGATCTTCCTTGCCTACCCGTTTTCCAATAAATAAATGAGCACACTGTTGCACTCTTCATGCACTTCTGCACTATCTCTTCTAATCTTACATTGTCCCTATTTTTCCTTTGCTGCATACTCTGATCTTTCCATCAATGACAAGCACATAGCCCTATACACATGGAAACAATCTCCCCCTTTGGCATTGATGGAAACCTTGAACGACTGTGCTAATCTGTTTGGACCTCCACCTGTAGCATCCGATCCAGACCATTCCTTTTCTCCCCCTTTGACATCAATGTCAAAGAAAAACACGCTCCCCCTGAACTGTTACAGTATGTTTAGGAGGTATCATATATTCAACCAATACAAACTCCCCCTAACATGATGGGATTTTTTAGATGTGAGACAGGATGACACCCATCTTCTATCAGAGATATGAAAATGGTGTCTTTTCTAGGGGTTTAGTAAAGATGTCTGCAATTTGTTCTGTGGTTGGAATGTAATGGACCTGAACAATCTAATTGGTGACCTGCTCTCTTAGAAAATGATAATTTATGGGAATATGCTTGGTCTTGGAGTGGAATACAGGATTCTTAGACACACTAATGGCACTAGTGTTATCACAATGGATGGGGATCAGTGCAACGAATTTTACCTCCAAGTTTGCAAGTGTCTGAATCATCCATAATACCTAAGTGCAACAGGTAGCAACAACAATGTACTCTGCCTCTGTAGTTTATAAATAAATGGAACCTTTCTTTTTACTAATCCATTCTACTAATGAGTCACCAAGGAAGAATACTCCTCCACTGGTGCTTTTTCTCTCATCAACACAATTTTCCCAATCTACATATGAATAGGCAGTTAACTGAAAATTATGATTATTGGGATACCATAGACCATAAGTCATTGTTTCTTTCAAATACCTGAATATCCTTTTGACAGCTTGCAAATGACTCTGTTTAGGTGCAGCCTGATATCTTCCTACCATTCCAATAGCATGCATTATGTCTCGGTGAGATGTTGTGATGTACAACAGACTGCCTATCATCGACCTATATGAACTTTGATCAACCTCCGGTGAGTCATCATCCTTTCTTAATTTGCATCCAGTAACCATAGGTGTACCCACAAGTTTAGAATCTTCCATCTGAAACCTTTTCAACATTTCTCTTAGATATTTTTTATTGAGAAATGAACATCCCTTCAGACCTCTGAGTGATTTGCAGACCAAGAAAAAATGACAGTTCTCCTATCATAGACATTTCAAACTCATACTCCATGGAATAAGAAAACCATTGTACCAATGAATCCTTATTACATCTGAAGATGATGTCATCTACATAGACCAATACGATGAGCGGATCATTATCCTCTGTTTTAATATACAGATTTTTGTCAACTGTTCCTCTCTTGAACCCTTTTTCTTTGAGATACGTATATAGTTTGTGATACCAGGCTCGAGGGCCTTGTTTTAACCCATATAAATCTTTCTTCAATTTGCATACTAAGTTAGGGTTATCAGACAGTTTGAAACCCTTTGGTTGTTCCATATAGACTTCTTCACTTAAATATCCATTTAGAAAAGCTGACTTGACATCCATTTGATAGACTTTAAACCTTTTATGACAAGCATAGGCAAGAAACATTTTGATAGGTTCTAATCTTGCTACGGGCGCAAATGTTTCATCAAAATCCAGTCCTTCTATCTGAGCATATCCTTTACAGACAAACCTTGCTTTGTTCCTGACAACTTGTCCCTACTCATTCAACATATTCTTAAAGATCCATTTGGAGCCAATGACATTTTTACCTTCAGGTCTATGGACCATCTCCCACGTATTGTTTTTCTCAATCTGATCAAGTTCATCATTCATTTATTTAACCCAGTGGTCATCTTTGTTGGCTTCATTAAAATTCTTGGGTTCCAGCATGGATATGAAAGCTATATGATATTGTTCGGTGTTTTGGATTAGCTTTCTCTTGGTTTGTACACCTTTGTCTTTTTCTCCAATTATCTGACTTGTAGGACGATTCTTTTGAATGATTCTGGAGGAGGAATTTGTAGTTGACTGCTGATTTGAGTCTGTCTGAGTGTCTGAGTCTTCATCTGATTCAGATTCTTCATTTTATGATTATTGGACCTGTTCATCTTCAGCTTTAGCTATGTCTTCTGTAGAAGACTCATTATTGTACACCTCTCTTGCTGGCATTCCTTCATCAACTTTTACATCAATACAGTCAACCATTTTATGCAACCTCTTATTATAGCATCTATATCATTTACTGTTTGTATCATACCCTATGAAGATACCTTCATCAGCCCTGTCATCTTATTTGCCAAGGTTCTTATCATTATTCTTTATGAAGCATTTACTCCCAAAGACTTTGAAGTGTTTAATTGAAGCAGGTGTCCCAAACCACAGTTCATAAGGTGTCTTGTCATTTTTTGGTCTGAGGTGAGATTTGTTAAGAACATGGACTGCCATGTGTATTGCTTCTACCCAGTAGGTTTGACCAATGTTCTTCTCATTCATCATTGACTTGGCCATTTCCTGCACTGTTCTATTTTTCCTCTCAACAACTCCATTTTGTTATGGAGTTCTTGGGATTGTGTATTCTCTCTTGATCCCATTCTCATCTTAGAATTCCTTGAAGTCTCTTGACATAAAATATCCTCCTCAGTCTGATCTTACTGCCTTTAACCTCTTGCTTGTTTGAGTCTCGGTTAAAGCCTTGAATATTTTAAATTTCTCAAATGCTTCATCTTTTTCCTTGAGAAAGGAAACACATGTAAGTCTGGAGTAATCATCAATAATCAACATGACGTAGTTTTATTTCCCTGTGCCTTCCTATCTTGATGGTCCACATAATTCCATATGAACTAGTTGTAGTGGTTTCTTTGTTGAAGTAAAGCTCTTGGAATTAAACGGTGTCATGTTTAGCTTCCCTACTTGGCAGGGTTTACACATTGAGTCTTGGGGCTTTGATATTCTCGAAAGATATTTTACTGCCTCGAGATTTTTGAGTTTGATTAAGTGGTCAAAGTTTAGATGTCCAAGTCTCTTATGCCATAACCAGCTTTCATAATGTTTGCTTAGATGGCATTCTTCTCTATTTTCTTTCAGCACATACATTATTTTCTGTCCTTATGCCTTTGTCCACCACTTGTCGTGAGTTTACATACTTTATCTTGCAGTCCTTGGATGTGAACACCACTTCAGATCCTCTGTCACACATTTGACTTACATTGAGAAGATTATATTTCAGCCCATCTACAAGTAGAACATCTTGGGATTTTCCTTTTCCATGATTTAAACTCACCATCCCTTTACCCTTTATTTTACCTGGAGCATCGTTTCCAAAGGTTATGTTTTCTGATTTTCTTTCACATAGAGATAGAAACTTACCTTTGTCTCCCATCATATGTTTGGAGCATCCACTGTCTATATACCAAGGGTTCTTTTTTCTTTGAGTGGACAACACTAATCCACTCTTGTCACTTTATTTCTTCTTCCAAAACTTGACATTTTCAGTAGGGGATTTCAAATCTGGTTCATAGTTCCTTAAATGACAGTCAATAGATTTATGTCCAAAGTTATGATAGATGTAGCATTCAATCTCATTGTTCAATAGGTCAAACTTATTGTTGCAACATTGTCTACTCATTGACTGTTGATTATTTCTTGACCTCCTTAGTTGCATGTCCCTAGACTTAATTTGGCAATTTGCAGTCTGTGAAGGTTTGTTACTTGGCTGTATCAATATTTGTTGTGGGAAGTATTTATTCCTTCGAAATATTAATTTCTCATGTCTAAGTCTTAAGGAACAATTTACCGCTTTGTGACCAAAATTAGAACAATAGAAACAATAACCATAGAAAAATTCTTTGTACCTGGAAAGTGTTTTTCTTCTTTGAGAAAATCGATCTCTTCCATGTTGATGACATCTTTCAGCAGAGAGAGAATTGTTTCTTTGTTCTACAGATTCATTCCTGGCACCTTTTTCTTTACTCGTCTCGGGCGGCTGATTGTCTTCCTTTGTTTTTGCAGGTTTGTTGTTGTCATTGGTTGTACATTTGACAAACTTGATGGGTTCTTCATTTCTTGGCTTACCACTACTTGATCCCTCTTCATAACCCAAATCAGTTTTCAGCTTTGGATTCCTTTGCTGATTCAGAATGGTGGCTAATCCTTCCGAGGATTTGATACTTGACAGATTCTGATTGTACAAGGCTTGAAACTTCTCCATCTCTTTCCTAGTTTTCACTACTTCTTGTTCTAATGCTTCACATCTTGCCTTTTTTTCTGATAACTGTCATTTCAGAATGTCTTTGATTTTCTTTGCCTCTTCTAATTCTACTTTTAGTAGGACAAGGTCTTCATCAGGTTCTTTACTGTCTTTCTCGAACTGTATCAATAATTGTCTTTGCTTTCTGTTCTTAATTCTTAGTTTGTCAATCTCTTCCAGTGCACTAATCAGTTATCCTTCCATGTCAACCACAACTTCTTCTTCATTAACTTCACTTCCCGTGTTGTTATTATCATAATCCTCTTTGGCCATAAGTATGAAGTCATTTAGTTTATCTTCAATAGGGGAGTCATTGTCTTCATCATCTGAAGGATCATCATCATTGATTATGCAAAGACTTTTCTTCTTAAAGTTATTCTCTTTAAATAAATTTCTATGTTTATGCTTCTCCTCATCATCATATGTTTGATCCTTTCTTTTGTGGGGAAATTTATTTGCAAAATGACCTATCCTAGCATAGTTGAAACATTTGAAAGATAGTTTACCTTTGTATTTGCTTGATCCCTTCTTCAGTCTCTTCACAAATTTTTCTTCAATTTCATCGGGCTCAGAATCCTCATTCTTGTCTTCTTTGAATGATGCTTCTCTGGAGGTGGGTTTATCTTTAACTATTCTCATTTCATATGCAATCAATGTTCCTAGAAGTTGATCAAACTCCAAGGTTTTTAGATCATTAAGTTCTTCTACAGCAAATACCTTCGGGTTGAACCTATTTGGGAGAGATATCAAGATTTTTTGAACTAAAGAAGGTTCCTCAATTTTTTCACCAAGTGCTTTCATTGCATTTACCATTTCTTCTACTCTCAGAAAGTATTTTCCAACTGTTTCATCTTCCTCCATCTTCAATTGTTCAAACTATATTCTGTAGGTTGAAGCCTGGCATCCTTTACCTTCTCATTACCTTCATAACTGCTAATGATTTTGTCCCACATTTCTTTGGCAGTTCCTAGGTGCATAACTTTTACGAATTCTTCTTTTGCAAGCCCACTCAAGATAGAATTCATAGCCTTAGTGTTGAAGCTAAATTCTATCTTGGCATCCTTATTAGCTTGTACAACTGGCTTTACATAACCAATATCTACCACATCCCAGACATCTGGACCTAAAGCCATTATGTAGGTTCTCATTCTAACTTTCCAGAAGGTAAAGTTTGTTTCATTGAACAAAGGAGCCTTATTGGTTGAATTTCCTTCATGGCTTGATATGTTTAAGCTCTAGGATCTACCCTTAGATAAAAGGGGCCAACTCTAGTACCAATTGTTGGGCAACTGAGAGGGGGGGGGGTGAATCAGTTATTTACCGAGCTTAAACAATTATGCTTATTTTAAACTCTTTAAAGCACTCAATGACAATCACAATGATGCAGAGCAATAAGAAATACCACATTCAACACTAGTGACACATATGAGATACACAAAGACATATTTTCTCGAGGAAACCCATACAGGGTAAAAACCTCTTCTTCTTTATATGATAAGTAATATTTACATTCTTTACATTATCATACACATGAGCACCAACTCATAATGAGGCTACAACCTCTGTTTTGCAAGTTGCTACTTGCTGAGAGCACCTACTCTCTGGATTCTCTAGCACCAACTAGAAGGAAGCACCAACTCCCTTGTTTCTCCAGCACCAACTAGAAGGAAGCACCAACTCCCTGTGTGTTCCAACATCAACTGGATAGAAGCACCAACTTCCAATCATACAAGAACCCACCTATAAAATAGAGAAAAAAAATTCTCCCTTGGTCCTCCCTGCCACCCTGGTTTCTCTGGCTGCAACCAGATGGAAGCTACAACTCCCTGTGTTCAAGCACCCACTTGAACTTCTGAGGACATCAGTCCTCCCTAACACCTCCCTTCCACCTTGAATTATAAAGTTTGTTGTATATATATAAATTTATCACAGTGATACAATATTGATCATTGGCTTACTAGGCTTATCATTGTTCTGCTATGCTGCTCTGCTCCCTTGTATCAGTGTCTCTCTGTCTACATCTTCTTTCCCTTTCTAATCTACTATTTTTCTCTACTGGAGCACCTCATATTTTCTTCCCTGTCTCACTGTCTTGCTCCACCCATGCTTACACTTTCTGTGCCTCTTGCCTTTTATGCTCTGTGTGCCATATCCATTCAATGCACCATTCCTCTTATCTATATTTCAACTGCTGCAACCTCCTCCTTCTACACACCTCCAATTCTCTCCTCAACAACACCTTTCTCCTCTTTGTTCTACATACTTATAGTTTATGTGCCCCTTGTGCATGTTTTCTCCCATTCTTTTGCATGCTCTGTCCATGTTGAGTGCTCTTCCTGATCATCATAGCAACTCTTCAACTGCTCTAGTAGTTTAACTCATGTGTCTATCATCATTGGGTGTTATCTCGAGATTCCTTTACCTCTCCAATAGTCGAGACTCTTCGTATTCTCCCTTACATTTGAGCTCAACCTCTCTGTTTTCATTACAGGCTTCAATGCCCTTCCAGCTGTCAATCGCCTCTATGACCAGTCTTCATCTCACTGGAAGATTCCTTGTGATTCTTCTGCTCCTCTGGAAATCACACAGAAGTCTCTTTCACTCCTCTGGAAGAAACCATCAGTGGTTTCTAGCAGTTATAGTGAAAACCTTGAAATGGATCCCAGCTATGCTAGCTCCTTCCACTTCCACGACCATCGGCGGTGACCACTGACTACATAGATATTTCACCATTTCGACATTTCGGCATTCGAAAATTCAGGATTCGTGTGATCAAGTGTCTCGACACTCCTAGTCGTGATCCCTGAAACTCTGAAAAAGGAGATTAGCTGGACATACTCTTCTTTACAGCTCTTTGACGATGTGACCACAACCTTATTCAAAAACTTCATTTCGCAATTTCGCGTTTCAACACTTCGGTATTTCGGCACTCCTTTGGTGAATTGTTTCGACACTTCAACTCCCGGTATTTGGAGCTCCAAAATGGAGTCAGATCAACGGTCCGGTTTTTTCAGCGTTTCACATTTCGACGATTCGACATTTTGGAAATCTCGTGGTGAAGTGTTTCGACACTTCAACTCTTGATATATGGAACTCCGAAATGGAGTCATATCAACGGTCCGTTATTTCAGCGCTTTGCATTTCAGTGAATCAACATTTCGTCACTCCTGTGGTCAGAGTCCTTGACATCTCCAACTCCCGGTATCCGAACCTTTGGTATGTATTCTTTGACATTTCACGACTTCAGGTTTCACGATTTCAGGACTCCTGTGATGAAGAGTCTTGACTCTTGACTCCTCCAACTCCTGGTATCCGAACCTACGGTATGTAGTCTGTGACATTTTGTGACTTTGGGTTTCACGATTTCGGGACTCCTGTGATGAAGAGTCTTGAATATTGACTCCTCCAACTCCCGGTATCCGAAACTTCGGTATGGATTCTTTTTCATTTCATGACTTTGGGACTCCTATGATGAATATTCTTAGCTCTTGACTTCTCAATCTCTCGGTATCCGAAGCTCCGAAATGGAGTTATTTCCCGATCTGTGAAACTCTTCGTTTATGTGCCTATTTCGGGATTTCAGGATTCTGGATTTTGCAACTCTGGGACTCCTATGTTGAAGAGTCTCAGCTCTTGACTTCTCAATATCTCATTATACAAAACTTTGAAATGGAGTTATTTCCCGATCTTTCCATGCAGTTAACCCTGTGTTGCTGATCTTCCTTGCCTGCCTATTTGCAATTAAATAAACGAGCACACTTTTGCACTCTTCGTGCACTTTTGCACTATCTCTTCTGAGCTTACGTTGTCCCTATTTTGCCTTCATTCCATACTCTGATCTTTCCATCAATGACAAGCACATCTTCCTGTACACATGCTAACAATATATTGCCAACATCACGATATAACGACAAAATATCGAAAGAATTGGAAATATCAGTTGAGTTAGCAGAGTTTGGTATTTTTTTGCTCAATTTGAAGAGGGAAAGCAGGGGATTAAGAAAAAAAGGATTTATCCACTGTTATATTTACCCATAAAAGGGATAGAGGGAGGAGGTTTCTTTAGATTCTTAAAAAATTGAAAAAAATTGAATATTTTTATATTTTTTTAGGTTTGTTGATATTTTCCAATATTATCCTTGATGTTGCTGATAATCTTCTTTCCATATCCTTGGTGATATATTCACTGACATGATGTTTTCAACATTTCTTGTGACTGATAGTAAAGGCCCTTTACATTGGATATTGATGGAATCTAGGAAAAATTTAGAGTGAATGGACTGACATGTGGGTAAAAATTATTCAACCTTGCTTCATAGACTAACGATCCTTGAACCATTTTGGTGCTTATTTAATGTTACAACTTACAAGCTCCCCTGCTATGGAAATTGACCAAAACTTACACTAATTTAGGACATATCTTACTGATGTGAAAACATTCTTTTTGAAATGCAATGCTAGGAGTATTGCTACAACACCTCTTTCTTCCTTGCTCTCACAGTGAACCATTTTGGTGCTTATTCAACATTACAACTTACAAGCTCCCTTGCTGTTGAAATTGACCAAAACTTAGGTGACTTTGGTGGAATAAGTACCCCCCACCTATGACTTCTTAGCTAGAGGGATTTCTCTAGAGTGTTGCAAGTTGACTACATTGCATTGTGATATTCCTAGATTTTGGAAGAGAACACTAGCCACATAGTGATAATACGAAGCATCTCATGAAAAGGAAAAAATCAAACATTTTTGACATAATTATAACTTGCATTGTTGCTATGGCTGTCACAACTAATGTCACCTGCAAACATAAAAATAGACTTGGAACTATAAGGATAAGGTGGCCTAGGTTGCGACATTGCCTTGTGACCGGTAGTAAAGGCCCTTTCCATTGGAGTTTAGTGGAATTTAGGAAAAATTTAGAGTGAATGGACTGACATTTGGCTAAAAATTATTCAACCTTGCTTCACAGACTCCAATAATCCTTGAAAAATTTTGGTGCTCATTTAATGTAATGACTTACAAGATACCCTGCTATTGATATTGACCAAAACTTACACTAGTTTAGGACATATCTTATAGATGTGAAAGCATTCTTTTTGAAATGCAGTGCTAGAGCCTAGGAGTATTGCTACAACACCTCTTTATTCCTTTATCTCGCAGTGAAAGTAGGATTCTAACTCATGTTACTTGGAGCATTGCACTCATATTAAAAGTGACTTCAACTTCTTAGAAGCATAGTATATGCAAAGAGTTATTTTCTGCTGAGGCATTTGACTGTTATTCTATATGGTTGTGGTAATCATTATACAAGAATGACTTGCTTATACTTTATTCCTTTCTCCCCATTATGGTGGAGAAAGAAATTGAGTGGGTTATTATCAATGCTGAAAAAGTGGTGTATGGCAATAAATTGACAAGGGTTCAAAAAATAAAAGTTGGAAGAAATGCAAAATATAGGCAAAAGGTCACAAAAATCTGTAAAAAAACAAATAATTGTTTTCTCGAATTGTTGATTCTAGTAACACTGGTTATATTGGGTTTTTCTTTTTGTTGTTTAGGGTAAAAATACTTTGACAGTTTAGAATTTCATGTAATTGCCATAACTTTCTCTCCTTCAGAGAAAAATAGATTTCCCCTTTCGGTAAGAGTGGAGGATGAGGTCTCGACCATCAGACTATGGCTTCTTTTGTTTATGTGATGTGTCTGATGAAAATTGTTTGGAGCAAGCAAGTTGGTTGGACAACTTCCTTGACTTTGAGAGTATTTGGAATTCGCCTTGTTATAGACTTGGCTAGTCATTGAGAAGCTGAAGGGAAAAGCCTTACTGTAGTACATTTTCTTGCTACAGTCCTCAATCTAGGACCTTCTTAGTCTTATGGAAAAGTATCAATAGCTAAAGTTGTGTTTCTTCTCATGTTTTTGCATTAAACAATATATTTCTATTCTTGTGCTCGGTGACCTGGTATCTAAATCATAGGCCTCAAGTTTTGGCACTAAACAACAAATTTCTGATCTCATGCTTAGTATCCTGGTGTCTAATGCATGTATACAAATGTTGAGATGGGTTATTTTTTTTTTCAGACTCTCCCTAACTTGGCTTTCAGTTTCATCTTCAAGTCACTGTCAAGGCTTGACTTGCACAAAGGATCTTTTTGTTGGTCATGTAAACAGATCTTGATAAGCAATTTGGAATAGGAATTCCAAAGACTTTATAAATCCATTGGTAGGCTTGGAAATTCAAATCATATAAAGGAATTGAGGGTAGGTTGGGGAATTCAACTCATATAAAGGCATTGAGGGTAAATACATTTTGTAATGGAAAAATCATGTGACCAACTATGGAAAAACAAGTTATCTTACAGATTGAGTGGATTTTCTTCCCACATAGTTAAGTCTGTTCTTGCACCTGAAATCTAAGGATAGACGTGAGAAGAGTCTCCAATAAATTATAAAAATCAACTAAAGTTAGAGAAAATCAAATTTCAAAAACATATGCAAGAATCTTAATGACAACATTTGGACTAAACGAACTACCTTGTCATGCATTTTTAAATGAGTTTTATTGTGTTCTTTGATGCCATTGTTTTACCTCTAGTTTTTTTTGAATAAAATGCCTTGTTTAACTATTAATATGAACAACAAATGTACATTGGTTATTTTACACAAAAAAATGGGCTGCAAACAAAGAGACCACTATCACTAGCTAGTGGTGCAATCCTTCTCCCTTGATAGTAAAGGACTCCAATTTGTAGACTAGAAGAAGAAGAGGTTCATTAACTAAGAGCCTATATAACCTCTCCCATATTAAATTATATCTCCCTTGTCTACTGTTCTAGCTAAATCCCCCCTCCATTGTGTTAATTTTCTTAAACTTAGCACCCGACACTTAGATAAAATAAAATCACTTTATTAAATAAATGCACAGCTAGATTACTTACAAATTAAATCAGCAGACGTATAAAACTAAAACCAATCACATTGCACAATATATTTGGGTAAACACCCCTGGAAAAACCCCGAAGGGAAAATAAAATCTTGGGCTCCTATCTTGGGATAATGGCCCATATGAGGAAAATACAATCAACAATTAGCCTAGCCTACCTGGTTTCTATCTCCCTTGTTGCCCCTTGCTCCTTCCTTTGACCCTACCCACTCACACTTGGATGAACTATCCTCTTCACCCAATCAATGAGATCTCCTCACTCTGTGTATGACACAAGCATATGAGCAAAGATTCCTCCTTTGCTCTAATGTACTCTTTGTGTGTCTTGACTCTCATCCTCTCACGTAGGTTTCCTTTTATTATGTTGAGTTAATGCTAAATCCAAAACCCTAGATCTCCTAAAGTGATCAAGGGTTGAGATTATTTCTCCTCTTCACTTTATATCTAACAGCTAGGATTTAATCAACTCACTTAAGTTAATAATGCCAAGAACTTAGGCATTTAACTTAATTAAACTCACATTAATTAAAAAGGTCATTCTCTTTACGAACGACTTCCACATGCTAGACATCGAGCCAATGTGGAAGTACCTGTCTGATGATAAATACATCAAAAACACATTGTGAGGATATATATATATATATCCTCACAATGTGTTTTTGAT
>JZKD02S1936420.1:270466-289287 GCA_000966675.3 Picea glauca | reverse complement strand
GGTTTGGGTCTAATGGTGCATTTGTTACAAAACCTAGAAAGATTAAGGAAAAAGAAGATATGTTGGTTGATATCCACCATCCATTTCCTTCTTCTTCTTCCAGTTGGTCTTTCCTTGGGTTCCAAAAATTGCTAGTTTGCATGATTTCCCATTAGATCTTATCGCACTTTATCTACATCCTTTCCATATTTTATCTGCTATGCTTTTTGTTATCACCTTGTCGAGCCTTCCATCACCTTTTGAGCCCAAAGTATTTGACCAATTCATTGCCTTCAAGACAAATCCTTGCCAATCCTAAGAGCATAATGTTGAAAACTTACATTATGAAAAAAATGAGCATTATGATGAAGTCCTTGAACTCTTTTGTAAGATGACAAGGGCTCGCATAAAGCCTGATCAATTCATGTTTTCTAGTGTGCTAAGTGCATGTGCATCCCTTGGAGCTCTGGAACATGGCAAGGGAATCCATGCTTGTGTTTTGAAAAGGAAGTTTGAATCAGACCTCTCAATTGGTAACACAAGTTAAGCCAAATCAGTTTGCTTTTTCCAGTATTCTTAGTGCATGTGCCACATTAGCTACCCTAGAAAAGGGTAATGTTCCATGCACACATGAGAGCACAACAAATCAATCACAACTAAGTAATCAAATTATGGTGAATGAAGTAAAATTGTACATCGAGAGTTTTATGAGTGAGAAAACAAAATGGGACTAACAAGAACCTTGTTCTACATGATATCACACAATAGCCATCCTTCCATCCTCATAGGGAGAAACTTGCAAATTGCTTTTGGACTCATCAACACCATTGTTGAGACACCTATCTAGATAAATTAGACAACAAATTTGAGAGTCTTATTTCTATTTCGAGCTAAGTTAGACAACAAATTTGTGGATAAATTTTCATGTAGTAGACTTCTGGAAATGTTTGAAATTTCCTTTGGTAACTTATGGTGCAAACCTAAATTAGTTTCCAACAACATGTCTATTGGTTGTCTCATTACAAAAAAAAAACAAATATGATTATAAGGGTTGCTCCATCTCCAATTTGTTTTCATCATCAATTAGAGGCCAAAAAACATATCTTATTGTTGATCTCCATCCATATATGAATCATATTGTTGATCTCCATCCATATATCAAGAGGATTCAATGTGGATGATCCAAATTATGTTCGTGGCTTTCTGCCAATGCTCTGATTGAGATTCATCGAGGGGACATTGGTTAATTCCACCCATTTCGCCAATTATGGTATAAATTTCTTCAAATGGGTTGATTTGCTAAATTGTGTATATCGATTACAACTCTATTTGCTTAAAATTGTGAGATATACAGGTAAGTTTTCTTCACCAACCATTAATTTTTGAAGTGGAACAGTCCCTATTTCTCATATAAGATGCAGTCGCTTTATATGCAAATGATGGGTTCCACTCCCAGGCCATTCATAACCATTGATGTGTATCAAATACCCCAACAGAAGGGTAACGAGAGTTGGTACATGAACAATTAGGACTTGAATGCATTGAGAATGGATAACCAATTGATGAACCATTCAAAATGCAAGTGGACACTAATAACTATACTCATTTTGTATTAAAATGCATTGATAGTAGGTCTCTAGAAGACGGTAGAAGATTCCATCAACACATGATTTATAGTGGGTTCGAGCTAGGTATTATTCTGAGCAATCCCCTTATCAATATGTATGAAAAATGTGGATGTGTGAAGAATGCACGCCAAGTGTTTGAGAGAAAGATTGAATGGAATTTAGTGTCATGGAATATAATGATTGCAGGGTATAGTAAGAATAGATATTATGAAGAGGCAATGGATATTTTTGTCCTAATTCATCGAACAAGGGTCAATCCTGGGGAATTTACGCTTGCTAGCATTCTAGGAGTTTGTGCGAGTCTTGGAGTTGTCGATCAGGGGAGGGATTTGCATGCTCACATTGCTAAAACTGAATTTCAGTCAGATGTTTCTGTGGGGTGTGCTCTTGTTACAATGTATGCAAAATATGGGATTGTAGATTATGCATGCAAAGTGTTTGATGAAATGGCCATAGTAATCGCGACATTGTGGAATTCAATGATTGCAGCATGTGTGCAGAATGAACTTGATATGCAAGCCGTTGAAATATTTTATGAAATGTGTCATCTAAGCCTGAGATTGGACATATTTAAGTTTTTCAGTGTTCTTCGGGCTTGTGCAAACCTTGGTGTTCTGGAATAGGGAAAAGATATTTACGTCCATGTGATCAAAATTGGATTTGAGTCAAATAGATCTGCAGCTAGTGCCCCTGTTACCATGTATACTAAGTGCAGTAGCATAGAGTATGCACACAAAGTGCTCAAAAGAGAAACCAAACATGACTTGATCTTATGGATTGAAATTCTTATAGGATATGTTGAGGCTAATTTTGGAGAGGAGGCACTGGACCTCTTCTGCAAAATGAAATGAGAAGGTATGAAATTAGATAAATTCATCTTTGCAAGTATTCCCCAGGCATGTGCCAGTTTGGAAACTTTAGGATATGGTAAGGAGATCCATACCCATATCATTAAAACTAGATATGGGTTGGATGTTTCGATGGGAAATTGCCTACTTAACATGTATAGAAGATGTGGTAGTATAGATGATGTGAGAAAAATATTATGCCTAATGACCAAACAAGACATGGGCTCATGGTCTGTAGTTATTTCAGGATATGCCCACAACAATTGTGGTGAGAAGTCTCTTTCACACTTTTGTGAAATGCAGTGAGCAGGAATGACTGCAAACTAGCCAATTATTGTGATTGTGGTTAAGGCATGATGTGACCTTGTTGATGTCAAATTAGGTATGTAGCTTCATACCCACATTATTAAAGTTATAATTGAGATAGATATATGTCTTTCCAGTGCCCTAGTCACCATGTATGATCAATGTGGTATGATAGAGGATGCATTTCAAGTGTTTCCTAACATTCTTGAGAAAGATGTTGTTTTATGGACAACCATGATTGCAGAATATGCAAAAAATGAGAATTATGATGAAGCCCTTGAACTCTTTTGTAAGATGAAAAGGGCTCGCATAAATCCTGATCAATTCATGTTTGCTAGTGTTCTAAGTTCATGTTCATCCCTTGGAGATCTGGAACATGGCAAGGGAATCCATGCTCGTATTTTGAAAAGGAAGTTTGAATAAGACCTCTCAATTGGGAATACTCTAGTTACTCTTTATGCTAAATGTCGAAGAATAGAAGATGCTCACAAAGTCTTTGATAAAATGACTAAACAGGACATTATTTCATGGATTGCATTGATTTCTGGATATGCTCAGAGTGGGCATGGCAAAGAGTCTTTCAAGGAATATGTTAGCTATGTTATTGTATTATAATCTATGACAAACTTGTGGAATAATTATGTGTTTTTTTTACCCTTTGCATGGTTTGTAGCCCAACATAATTATGCTACACATTCCAATTAGAAGCTTAACATGATTACTTTGGGTCACATGTGGTTTTGAATCTTATTGTAATTAAATTCCATTCCCAAAATGGAAACCCAATGCAATTATTGTTCAAACAAGTAGGTTGGACTTTTGTCATAATCACTCTTCATGATTTAATGTAACCCTAACATTGTTACACCATTCTAGAAGGAATTTGGTGAGAGGAATTGTTACCAAATAGGTGTTGTATTTAGAAGAATAACATGAGTAGAAGAAACACATGTACTTTCTAACAATATAAGAATGGAGGTGATGATGAGAGGGAGCTAATGCCCTTTCTCACAACCTGGTCATTTATAGGATGAGTGTAATGCACACATGACCTAATTGTATAAGAATACTAACAACATTGAACAAAAATTACATTAACCATAAGAAAACATGAGAATACTTAAAACATGAGAATACTTAAAACATGAGAATAATTAAATTTGTCTACCTCTACTTTCTACTTCCCTCCTTGACTTTTCATTGGTTATCCATCCATTTTGTAGCTGCCAGGGCTTCCACACATTTGGTTATCCGTGAAAACCCATTTTGTAGCTGTCAGGGCTTCCACACATTTGGTAGCATGAGAAGTGACCCAACCATTCCTTTGAACCTCATAACCATTACCATCAACTATGGGGGGATTTCCATTAAACCAAGCCGAACTATGGGGGTATTTCCATTAAACCAAGCTTAGAGCAAGCCAAGATTTTGGGCCTAGTTCTGGAAGAGATTTGAAGCAAGAAAGTCGATGTCTTTAGCCCAAGTTATGGAAGATATTTGAACTGATCAAACCCAAGGTTCTGAATTGAGATGTGGAAAGAGTTATTAAGTTCATGTTCAAAGAAAACTGGGGCCGAGGTTTCTAGTCCGAGTTGTGGAAGGATTTTCTATGTAGATAAAATCGAGGTTTCGGCCCAAGTTGTGGAAGAAATTTACTAAGTCAGGTTCGAAGCAATCGATATGAGGGTCTAAGTCGAGTTATGGTAAGGGTTTGGTTGATTCCAAAATCAATTCGAGGGTTTAGAACCAAAGTGTGGGAAGGTTTTTCAAGTAACCATTCTGAGAAGAATACAAAGAAGTATTTTCAACAACTTACCATTCTCTTCGCGAGCTCTCTCTGTTGGTCAATGCCCTCCACAAGCTCTCTCTCCCGGTGCCCTCCACGATCTCTCTCTAACCTTACTGCTAGTGAAATCTCTCCCTTTGCCCACCACAAGATATCTCCTTGGGTGCGAGTCTCCTTTAAAGGCCATGAGTCTCCTTGAAAGTAGTTTATTTGGGTGTGAGCATAAAACCTTGAATGTGAATGAGTCCCACCTCGTTTTCACTCACAAATTGTATCTAATAATTTGCATTTCCCTCCCGGTCAATGTTTTTCACCTTCTCCAATTTGCATTGGTGATTCATTTTTTCTTGATATTCGATGTTAATTCAATAATGAGATTAAACAACCCCAAAAAATCCTACTACACTTGGATTGTGCAATATATGCATCTCATATTGAAAATTTCATTAAGAAAATAATACTTTTTCTAGTTTTAAATAAAAAATTGTCGGTTTGCCTTCATGGGTGATTTTAGGGGAGAAATTGTTTTCAGGGGTGAAATTAAAGGGCTTCCAAATTTTTATTGGGCGTTTTTTTTTTATATTGGAGTGGTTTTTTTAAACTTTTATTTTTCATCCCTAATTTATTTAAAAAAAAATAGTATAGAGGGTTAGCCCAGGTTTTTACGAGGGAGAGAAGAAAAAAAATGTATTTCACTCCTGCATTTTGGAGCTCCAAGCTTCCATTTGCCCCATTTCCAGAAATACATAAATTTCTGGTAGCGAATTTGCCCTCACATTGGGTATAAATCATGGTTTATGGTTTAATCTGATCTAATTTTGTGGTATTACTCCCTCTATGGTATTACCTTGACACAAAGCACATGCCACAAAGGTATTGTTTGAAGTGTTCCCTAACCCCCAAGCATAGTGGACAATAATATTCCCTTCGTGATCACAGACTATCCCCCCACACCTATTGCCTCTCATTGTCAAACATTGTGGACAATTAATGAACAAGTCATTTTCAAGTTTTGATTTCACACAAAAAATACATAAGGTATACCGATTTTTAACACCCTTTATATCTCACATCAATCCTAGAAAACATAAAATAAAAGCTTCAACCAAAAAAAATCATTCAACTAGCACAAAAAGTCCATCATCACTCAACCAATGGATACTCATAATAGAATTTTAAGATCAAATTCCTAATATTTAAAATCATAATCCTATCTTGATGTAATCATCAAACTATTGAAACAAAAACCCCAAGGTTTTTAAGTCAGTGTTATATACCACTTAAACAAATATATTATACATATAAAAATTACTTCCTAAAATTTTGTTTAATAAGGACAAACTTTCATGAGTTCCATAGTGAAATAGGGAATTGGACAATTTTTAAAATTTCGTGGGATAAGATAATTTATCATCTTTGTGATACTGTTATAACCCTAAATTGCACCACACATGCTTACCTAGCATCAAGCCAAATCATATCCCTTCATTGCCAAAACATCTGCTGAGAAACCTCTTTGAAAATCCTCTTGGGTTAAGTCACACGCGCCCTAACCCACCACTGCATGCGTTGGAACGCTGGCAGGCCTACTACTGGACGCGTTGGAATGCTGGCAGGCCTACTACAGCCCGCGTTTACCTAACAAAGCACAAAAATAGGAAAGTTTCCGATGGGACAAAAATCTATGGTTCAATTAACTGAAACTCCCAATCATGCATGGTCAAGAGTTCATCCAAAACCCTAGCTCCTTCTAGCCTATGAAAGAAGGGGTAGGGGTACTATTCGGAAGAGGAAAAACATAGCAAAGAATCTATGCCCAATTGCCGAATCCATTTGTCCCAACCCTTAACATTTCCTCAAGCCTAAAGAGAATTCAAGCAAAGCAGTTGGAGGACAAAGAAGAGGAGGAGCCCAGGATCAGGATCAAGGAACGGTGGCTAATCTCTATCATTATTGTAAGTTGATTCATCTTGAGATTAATAAAATGATACTTTACCCGTCCTAATGCATGAGTTATATATAATTTATTTGATTTATTCTTAATCTCTAACCCTCAAGTAGAATAATAACATGCACGCGTAGTGTTTTATCTTGATTGCAGGATTGTATTTGGAAGGAGCAGCGCAAGCAAGCGGATAAAGCGCAATGGAGGGTCTACACCAAACATCAGTAAAAAGGTTAGTAGGTATTTTCCATGCTTGTATGTGAAAAAGGGGTTTTAAGTTTTGGGGTGGTAGGTTAAAAGTGATTTATTTAAGGTCATGATCTGCATGCAAGTCTGGCCCTAGCTTGCTAGTCCGTAGGGTATTATTTCCCAACAACAGAATTGGCGACTCCACTGGGGATATACTCTTTAGGGTGTTCCGGATTTAGTTGAGGTTTTTAGGTAGTTTAAAGGATTAGATTTTCTGTTTCTTTGCATGTATGTTTTCTGTTAGGTCAGAGCTAGTAGGGAACCTGGTTCTTTATACCAGTTTTTCCTTGACTGTTACTTGACAGTGATTATCGGGACACACAGAGGTACACGCGGCCTGCAGAAGGCCTGCCCACGTGTAACCTGCGCCCTAACCTTCTATAGCCCACGTTTGAACTCTTGTTGTAGAGGTTTCAGTAGCGTGTAGGAGTCAAAAAGCTTGAGAGGGAGTCCTCCTCTTCCCTGTCAGAATTTTACATTCTTAGGGGGCTTTCTGGATCCTGTCTGAGTCTTGCTGGTTCATGGTGTTGTCTCATTTTTCTTTATTGCATTTTGTTATTTCTTGCAATTTTTTTTATTTTCTGTTAAAAAGAAGCATCCAAGCCTTCAGGAGACCCTGGTTATCAATACCAGAGGCCTCTTCCAGGTCTGGGTTGTTTGTGTTTAGTTTTTTCTTAGAGTTTTACATACACGCGGCCTATGAAAGTGTAGCCCGCGGGTACCCGCACGTTGTTTTAGGTCAGCACGCGTTTGAACGCGTGCTGTTTCAGTTACAGTAGTGGGCTTGACAGGTTTCTTTTCAATCAGGGTGGGGCAATCATCCCTTCCTGTGGTGAGAAGTATTCCTCTCAGGGGTTTGAGTCTAGGGTTGCACAGTCAGTAGGTTAGGGCTTCTTACCCTTAGCCTATTTTTTCTTAGTTGATGTTTGATAGAAAAGATAAAAAAGAAAAAATGTGTTTTATGGTTTTTAGACAAGCGTAAGAATCGGTGCTTTCTTGATTACCCTTGGGTGTCTTTGCTCTGTTTCTTTGCGATCTGTGCTTTAAGCCATAATTTTATTTTGTTTTCTTAGTTTTGTGCTTGTTGGAATTTTTCCTTTGTTGCTTCATTTAGCACTCAAATAATATATATATATATATATATATATATATATATATATATATATATATATATATATATATATATATATATATATCTTTTTTTTCTTTTTTTTTTTTGTTTGGAGATTGTGTTTTTGCATAAATATCTAGGAAGAATTCTTTTTTTTATAAGTTTTTGGTGTGTGTTTAGCGCATATATATCTCGTAGTAGAGAAAAACTATTTTATGTTGGTTGCATGAAATCTTAGAAAAAATGAAAAGAAAAGAAGTCTTTCTTTGCGAAAAGTTGTTGATTTTTGCATTTTTTGTAAAAAATTTTGTTTCCAAGCATTTGTTATTCATTTTTCTTTGAGTCTTTACACATCATCAGTTTCACCTTCATACCTTGTGACGTAAAAAATCCCATAAAAGCAAGGCTAATTAAAATCTATTAGACTTTTTGTTTGTAGGGTTCATATACTAGCTCAGGACTAGGGCCTTGGAATAGGTTGGAGAGTAAACTCTCCAAGGCCACTCAAAACCAAACATTGAATTCTGTGATAGGGAGTGTAGAAGTCCAGTTTCGTGAAAGTTATCTGGGACCCCCCTCTAACATAGGGGATAAAAACGAGGTCGCGTAAGGAAAGGTAGCGGAGATAACCCCTCCAAAGCCGGACCAAACGTAGTGGAGAACACATATCGAGGATTTGTTGAGGGATTCCATCGTTTTCATTTGCCACGGGGCTTCGTGGGTCTCGAATCCGTTCGAGGTCCTTAGTTGTATTCCAGACCATTTTCTCTCGATACCCTTGATAGGTTTCGGGCTTGATACCCTGCTCATTGTGGTCTACCCGACTATCGACTGTACCCGCTTGGTGAGTGTTCGCGTGCTGGCAAATTAGTTGTCAATCTTTTTAGGGAAAACACAGGTGACTACGGGGGTATACTGCGGTACCTAGGATAGACATCGGGCCACGCTTTGTAGAGTATACCTGGAGGGTGCTTCCATTTTCGAGTTGCACTTGCACCGGTAAGTTTCTCTAGTGTTGGTTGTTGTAACTGTTCTTCAAAATAGTTAGTGATTGCTTGTCTTATATTTTAGGGGCTTCTTTTTAGTGTGTGTTACTGTTTGAACGTGTAGAATACTTTAGCGTGTCGTGGATCTTCTCACACAGTGGAGGATTCAGAGCTACGCTGGTCACGAAGGCTTATGGGCCTGCCGCCAATTATACTGGGACCACCCCCGCCACCATTGAGGCGGAAGCTAGACCAACAAGGGTATTTCGAAGCAACCGGGTTACAACCCATTGAGCCCGAACAACTCCTGGAGGAATCAACCACCAATCTTGGTTCAGTTGAAACCCCAACCACTGATACTTGGCCATCGGTCATTGTACCCATTCAGTTTTACGAACGCCTGTCAGTGCCTCACACAGTTATGGAACCAAATGTTGTTACTCCCTCTCGGAATTCTTCCATTCCCACCACCGTTACTACCACAGGAGAAGCCTCTCCTAACTTGCCATCATTGGTTCGGGCCACCATGGTCTCGGTTGCAACTACGTCGCATAGTGGACCGATCCCATCTATCGTAGCAACCACTAATCCTCTCACACCTAGTGCGTTAGGCTCTCCATTTTCATACGGTATGCCTAGTTTAGGTACAAGTCCTGCACTCACTCACTCCACTTTACAAACTTTGGGTCTGGGGGCAGAGAGCTCTAACGCTCTTCTGCAGGGTCAACTTGGGGGCATTACTGTCCCTTTTAATGCTTTTCCTTACGCTGGAGGTCATATCCCTCCTTTGTCCCCTTCTCTTGGTGTTCTGCATCAGCAGTCCGCCGGGCAGCCTGCACACACAAGTTTATTTGGAGCTGGGAGTCAAGGAACACCTGCGCAAACTCTATCGGTAGGTTCTTCACCGTTTGTTTGGAATGGGACGTTTGGTAACAACACTTTCACATCCACTGCTTTCCCATCTGGGGGCACTCCCATATTTGGACAGTCTACTCCGGCACAGGGTACTATTCCTACGCCAGGGGCACATATAGCAGGACCTTGGAACTCAGGACAAGGATCTGTGCCTTCCTTTGGAATGTCGTTCTGGGGTAATTCTTTCCACAGTCAATGGAACCCTAGACAGACTTCCATGCCTCTCCCAGCAGGACTTGCATGGGGAATCCTTCCCAAAGTCCGTCAAACATGATGAATGCCCAACATCCTATGTCCTTTATGGGGAATCAGCCAATGATGTATCCACAGATGCAAAATCCTTACGCTGGTCCGGGCCATGGTTTCTACCAGAATCCGAGCCAGCAGCCAAACTTTTCTTGGCAACCTGGTGCCAGTCAAACTCTAGGACCCTTTTTCCCAGGCTATCAACAACAACCCAAACTACCATTCCTGGCGACGTTACACTTGCCCGATTTGACAAGGTTGTTAAATGATCCTATTTGTCATGATCCACGTTGGCCTCCTATGCCAACGAAGTTTCCTTTGGACATCCCAAAGTTAGAGGCCAAGCGTAACGAATATCCAGGTGATCATGTGACTACTTTCCACCTTTGGTGTTCATCTAACTCACTGAAAGATGACTCCATCTAGTTGCGATTGTTTCAACGCACTCTTATTGGGAGTGCCAAAAAATGGTACATCGAGCTTGATCTCTCACGATATTCTTCTTTTGGTGAACTAGCTATGGCCTTCCTTAACCATTTCCAGCTACTTGTGATATACGACGCGGTCACAGAGCTTCTTGCCAATTTCGAACAGACGACAACAGACCATATCTCTGATCATATCCGAGAGTGGAGACGCCAAAAGAGTCTAATCAAAGTACCAATCCCATCAACATTCCTGCTTGAGTGGTTCCTTAAGTCTTTAGTCCCACAATTGTCCAAAGACGTCGCAACTTCTGGGGTTTTCTTCGAGGAAGATGCCATTATGAGGGATCAGTAGTTTGATCTTATCTATTCTCAGTCTAGTTTATTATACAACATTCTGTCGGATGCTCCACGATCAATACTGGATAAAACTAGATAGAGAGCCGGACCACATGCCGATGGTATCGTTGGTTCGACACAAACCAAGCCCGCTGAGCAATTGTCAAAACAATTGCAACAGTTCTCTATCCAACACTTAGCGGCAACCAGACTATTGCTTTGGCTGCTCCTCCTACCCAAACGTCGGAAGTACACTCTGTGCAGACGACTAACCCAAAGGCCAACCAACAGCCGGAAGGGAAGAAAAAACAATGAAAGAAGGGTAAGGGGGAGAAAAAACCCACTGATAATGTTGGGGAGGGCACCACGGAAAAATGGAAGGCGAGGTATCTGTGCAACTTGTGTGTGGAAGAACACCCAACTCATCTGTGTCCTCGACTTGAAGAGGCCCAAAAGTTTGTCACACAGCAACATCAAGCTGTGTTGAGTAATCCCTTTTAGCATGGGCAAAATTTAACTCAAGCCTCTACAAGTACCGAAGGGGGCAGCCAGGAAACCTGCTCTCTTCCAAATATTTCCTCAGCCACGAATGTATATATGGTTAGGGGTGATGCTTTAATAACAACTAGAGCACACGACTATAGTAAACCAAGCGCCTCTGAGAAGGGTAAAGAAGATGAGATCCCCTCTCTTCCTCTACAGATCGAGAAGACGTTGGGTGAAACAATGACATGCATTCCAAAGGGTGCATTTAAGAAATCTTCTCACAAACCAAATGCAAGGGCCACCCAGAACTACTCTATGGTGGAAGATTTATCACAAACCCCTTGTGCAATGTCTACTTTGGAAGTCCTCCAAAGTTGCCCTGCTCAAAGGAGAGCCTTGTTAACTGCTTTAGGATTTATGGAGACTTGTAACCCGGGTACCATCATGTTAGATACGACTGACTTAAAACCTCATCTGCCTTACCACGTTGCGTTTCATATAGTAGTGGCTCATCCCACGAAAATTTTTACACGAGACATATTCCACACGGTGGTTGATGAGGGCGCTTCGACGTGCGTTATGTCGTTAGCACGCTGGAAAGACATTGGTCAGCCTGCTTTGTCTCCATCACCTACTCTCCTCACTGCGTTCAACAGTCGTTCTTTCCGACCACATGGCATCATTCCTTCTTTCCCTGTGCAGTTAGGAGGGAAGACCGTGTGCATTGAAGTAGATGTAGTCGATGCTCCCCTCGACTATAACCTCTTGTTAGGTCGAAGTTGGACTTATGCTATGCAAGCTATGGTCGCTATAGTTTTCCGAGTCTTGTTGTTTCCACACGAGGGTCAGATAGTGACCATTGATCAATTGTCCTTCTCTAGACCTGACCCAGCTTTGGGGGCATCCATGGTTCCCATGATTGATGATCCTCAGCCCGATGTCATTAACGTAGGAGTTGGTTTGTGCCCATCTTTGATGGGTACCTTTGATTACCCACCTCCTCATAACGATGTTCAGTTTATATCGAGTCACCACAAGGCTGAGATTTTTCACGTTTCATCGTTCCGCATGAATTACTTTGAGGATCCGTGGATTCTTCCTTCCCCATCAGACACGATGGATGAGACAAGGCACTCCGGCATGTCCATGCCCTTGTCAGCTACTGAAGTAGCGTACTCTTTAGTCTAGCAAGCTTCAGCTAATCCTGGTTCGATTCCCACAAAAGAGTTGGATCCACCTTTAGAGCCTATCTGGGCTCAGGGTTCTCTTGCCAACATCGATTCGTTAGACTTAGTCTTGCCTTCTGACGAAGCTGTAATCAAAGTAATGACTAGTCCTGACAAACCTTGGGAAGATCTTCATCACAAACCATATTTCCTCCCAGAGTTAAGCCGAATCGAGGTAGGAGAATTCACTATCACCATGACGGGAGATCAGCCATGTCCTATTAACCTCTTAGCTACACAGGAAATTTATGCTGAGGGGAATATGGCGACTATCACTGAAACTATACCTATCAACATCTCTCGAAACCCTGGAATTGTGGAGAATGTCTTCGTTGGAGCGAATTGCTCCCCCGAGGAGATTCAAATTTACACGAATCTTTTCAAAGAATTTTGTGACATTTTTGCCTGGTCTTATGAGGAAATGCCAGGTATCGATCCGAAAATAGTTGAACATGAAATCACAATGTATCCTGATGCTAAGCCTGTTCAACAAAAACTTCGTCCAGTTAATCCTAGGAAAGCAACAACCATTAAGATTGAGGTTGAGAAATTGCTCAAGGCAGGGTTCATTTACCCTATTCATTTGACTCAATGGGTGTCAAACCCCATGCCCGTCGATAAAAAACAAGGCATGATTCATGTATGTACCTATTTCCGTGATTTGAACAAGGCATGTCCAAAAGATAATTATCCAACCCCATTCATCGACCAGATCATTGATGAATGTGCTGGTTGTGAATCCTTTTCATTCATGGATGTTTTTTCGGGCTATAATCAAATCCAAATCAAACCTGAGGACCAACACAAAACGACATTCATTTGTCTGTGGGGTACATTTTCTTATCGTAAGATGCATTTTGGCCTCAAGAATGTTGGAGCCACTTTCCAGTGGGCCATGTAGTCGAGGCTTATCTGGATGATCTAGCATCACGTTCTCGCAAGAGAAAAGATCATCCTATGCACCTCCGACTAATCTTCAAATGCTGTCGCTACTTCAGGATTCGCTTGAATCCCAACAAGTACATCTTTTGCGTCACGCCAGGAAATTTGTTAGGTTTCATAGTGTCAACCACGGGGATCATGGTGGATCCTCTTAAGGTGGAGGCAATAATCCAGTTGCCCCCCCCACGCACAATCTTACAACTTCAAAGTCTTTAAGGTAAGGCGAACTTCTTACGACACTTCATCGCCAACTATGCCGAAATCACCAAGGGATTTATGCATTTACTGAAGAAAGGTGTTCCCTTTTTCGGGGACGAATCTACTCAATGCTCTTTCGACGCATTGAAATACACTCTCACAATTGCACCTCTGCTACGGCCACCTAATTATAACAAGGATTTCCTATTATATCTGGCTGCCGCAGGGTCAACCATAGGCATGGTTTTAGTTCAGGAAGATGATTCATTTTCATAATACATGATCTATTACCTGGGCCGAGGCCTCATAGGACCGGAACTTAATTATACCCATCTCAAAAAACTTGCGTCGGCAACATTTCATGCTGTTCAACGGTTCCGTCACTATGTTCTGTTTCGCAAGACCACCATCGTTGCTGTCATGAATCCATTCTAGTACATGTTGACACGACGAGTTATCGGTGGAAAAATCAGTAGATGGATGGTAGTCCTCCAAGAATTTTACTTAGACTTCATTTCAGCAAAGTCCAAGAAGTCACTGGTCTTCGCAGAACTTATTTCGGAGCTTCCGGTTGAGTCAGGTGACGTTGTGCCTGAGGAATCGCCTATCCAGGGGGATATGTTTTTGATCGAATATATACTGATCTATCTCCATACTGATCTATCTCCATACGAAGATATACTGATCTATCTCCAGACTTTGAAGTGCACCACCTCCACCTCTCGTGACGAGCGTTGGCGGATACGCCATCAGGCTAAGAGCTATCTCATACTCAATGATACGTTGTATCGAAGAGGTGTAGACTGCATCTTGCGTCGATGTCTCACTCATGAGGAGGCCGTCATAGTGCTCAATGATTTTCATATAGGAGCTTGTGGTGGTCACTTATCTGGGTTGGCAACAACCCAAAATATTTTACGAGCAGTTTACTTCTGGCCCACACTTATTAAAGATTGTATCGAGTCGGTCAAGAAGTTCCATCCGTGCCAAATATTCTCTCGAAAGATGAGGTCACATCCATCTCCTATGTTTCCTGTCATCACAGTTGGTCCCTTCACTAAGTGGGGGATTGATTACACTACATGCAACCCCCCATCATCTAGGGGGCACCGCTATATCATCGTGGCTGTCGACTACTTCACTAAATGGGTCGAAGCTATGCCAACGTTTAAAGATGATGGAGAGACAACAACTCTCTTCTTATTCAACCAGATTATAGCATGGTTCGGCGTCCCGAGAGAGATTATCACTGATCATGGTAGTCACTTTTAGAACCAAATGATGTCCGAATTAACATCAAAGCTTGGGTTATGGCAAGAACATTCATCACCTTACTACCCCCAAGCCAATGGGTAGGTGGAAACTATAAACAAAACTATCAAGACAATTCTACAGTGAACTATCAACTCAGCCAATTCAAACTGGCATTTGATGTTATACTCGACGTTATGGGCTTACCGAACATCAATTAACACTGCAACCGGTTTCTCACCTTTCCAACTCGTTTACGGACTGGAGGCAGTCTTTCCCATCGAATGTCAAATCCCATCTCTGAAATTGTCAGTACAATTATTGTCGGACACTTCTCCGCTTGAAGAACGGTTAGTACATCTTGAGTAGCTTGATGAACATAGTCGCAATGTGGCCTTGGCCAATGAGGCTCATAAACATAAGGTCAAGTGTCAATATGAAAGTTCCGTTCGTCCTCGGATTTTTTCTGAGGGCGACCTTGTCCTGGTCTATGACCAAGATAAGGACCCCCTGGGGGCAGAAAAGTTTAAACCCATGTGGTTCGGACCCTTTATTATTAAATAGGTGTTAAAGAAGGGCACTTATCGTTTGGTCAATTTTGAAGGGAATGCTTTTTCGGAGCCTAGAAATGGGCTCTACCTCAAGAAGTATTAATCATAGAATGGTCACTGTGGGTAACTTTTTGTAACATATGTATAGTCTTTGTACTATTAATGTTTTACATTTCTTTTGGAAAAAGGTGTTATGGACGTGTCATTGATGTTATCTTTCGTCAAATATGGTAGATGTCAAGTGAGTCTGAGGTGTTTATTGGGTATGCAGACGGTGCTAGTCGACACACGTGGAGGCTTGCCTCTACAGCTTGGGTAATCTTTACACCACAGGGTCAGTTGTTATCTTTCGGAGGTATATGCTTAGGTGACACCACAAATAATGTTGCTGAGTATAGTGCAGTTATTGAGTTTCTTCTTGACGCTTTGTCATTGGGTATATCTCGTCTCCGGGTTTATCTAGACCCTCAACTGGTTGTGTCGCAGCTAAACAGAATATACCGGGTTCACGACCCAACTTTACACCGACGATTCCTTAGGGTACGTCTCTTGGAACACAACTTTGATTATATTACATATTTTCATGTTCCTAGGAGTCTAAATCAAATCAAGGATACTCTAGCTAATTACATTTTAGATTGGCATCTTGCTCACATATAAAAAGATCATGAACATAAACATGTAAATACATTTTTGCACACATAATCCATAAGACACAAAAGAGATAAAAAATCATATATAAACATCATAAAATCCTCAGAGTACATAGATGGGCGCAAGCGCCTCAAAAGTGGGAACAATAACAAGTCACTGGGCTTATGCCCTCAAAAAATTATACATATCGGTGCTCGTGGCACATAAAAGTCTGAAAGTCTGCTCAGGGCATATGGGCCCTGTTATAATCATGTATAGCCTGGGCTAAATGCCTAAACAATCGGACCCATGTTTGAGGTGCCCCCACAACATGAGTCTTCATGGAGGGTGGCAGGTCCTCTATCTCTGCCATGGGAACTGTGCGAGTGAGCACAGTAAAGTTCCGCTCAATCCACCTCAGGACTCTCTCGGCCTCTCCGGCTGGGAGGTTCCCGGCTACTGCTACTCCTCCAGCGGTGGCAGCTGCAGCTTCTGGCCGTGGGCGACACCTGTTCCATGCATAGTCGGCAGGTCGCACAGGTCCCACATCTGCATGCAATAAACGTTCACCCATAAAAAACTCTGGTATACAAAAACATGATATATATATCAAAAAAGACATAAAAATTACATATGCAAACAAACAAAAAAACTATATAGGTGGAGACTTACCCATCTCCCCTCGCTCCTCACCAGGAGGCAATGGTATCACTGGATCTCTGGAGAAGTTGATCCCTGCATATGGGTAGTCTTCAATAGTCGGGATCTGCCATGACAACCAAGCAAAAAAGTCGTCGTTGAGGGCCTCTATGGTCCTTCCACCACCCTGTCGCGGTAGTAATGCTTCCCATCTACATACTGCGGGGAAAGTAGCCAGATGTCCTCGTACTGTCAGCCGAGGACTAAAACATGGAACTCTCTCGAAGAAAAATGAACACAGGATGGTCCCAAACCCGAAGTTCCTATGTGTCCGATGTCTGCAAGCTGTCAACTGACTCATCATGCTCGCTAGTAGTGTGGTACTCCAATCAAAAATTTGTGCATTCATGCACTGTATTGCACAGTTCATCTGTGCGCACGAAGCCTGATGCATGGCTGCGGAGCCGGTAATCCACCCAATGAGTGATAAAATAGTCTGAAGGGTGAGGTTGGTGATCCTACTAACAGGTACCGAGGAAGTTCTATGATCGGTCCCAGCCTCACAATACTCCTCTATCAACTCCGAGACTTTGCTCGGCCCCACAGGAAAAGTCTGAAAGTTGACTGGTTCCCCTCTCCTCGAGAGGCCAGTCAAAAAGTAAATGTCCTCGGTGGTGGGCATGAAGGATTGCCCCTCTAGCATGAATGCCTCTGCATCAGGGTGCCAGTAATCAACCAAGGCGTTCAATAGCCTTGGTTGCGCGCACATAAATGGACACAAAAGAATTTTACTAAACCGCACTACGTCAGCACGAAATAACGTTCAGATCTGCAGCCACTAACTCATTGGCGGCCTCGTGCTCCCTCTCCCTCCACTGAACATACATCCTACCAGCACAACAAAGAAAAAAAGGGGGGTTAGTACTTGTTTAGAGGCATTTTTTTCATCATGTGGGGGGGACCTGCGGCCTGTCGAGTTGACAGTCACGGGTACCCGCGCGCAGGCTTGGCTCTGCACATGGGTACCCGCGGGCTGGCCCTAGACAACCCGCATTTTCCTAGGGCCGACCTCTTTGAGGTCGACACCCACACCCAAAAATCAACTAAAAGCAACAAATGAAGTATTGAATAACAAGACAAGGGAGTTTATACTTACTTGGTCCAAGAAGAAGTTCGTTTCATCCACTATAGCTCCCGAAATCATGATCTTTGGCAAAGGGGGTCTTTTGGCTCCAGAGTCAATTTCCAAATCAGCAATGGTGATAATGAGCTGCCAGCTTCTATTTATAGACTGTTTGGCCTCTTTTTGTCACTTTTTTGGGCCCTTTTATCAGTTTCTTTATACTAAAGACCATTTTGAGTGGTCCAGGAGTTATATGGGGGGGATTTGATCAGGTATTGGGACAATTTTTATTGAGTTTCGAAAAATTCAAAAAATTATTGACGGTCCATAAAAAAATTATTTTTTCAAAAATCAACTTGAGCATATCAGGTAGGATTTCATCCAAACTATTGCATGTTGTTGCCTTTTTTTTTATGATATATTATCGATCCCATCCGGTTGTGACACAGAACCGTCATATTTGCTCTAGAAGTGTCGCAACTTGGTGGTAGAGCTTACCAAAACATGGATGCCCTAGGTAGGTCCTGGTTGCATTATGGTGTCCATGCCATTTCTAACAACACTGTAGGCTCGGGAGTCCATATAGTGTTTCTTGAATATGAGTTTGAGCCTCATTTGCATGGGTCTTTTTCACTCTTTGAATTACCCTCCAGACTCCCAAATCATAACAGGTCTCCTTTTAAGCCCTTTTTAGACGCTCTAAACATGAAAAGATTGCCAAGCGATCTTGTGGCCTTTCACGCTCGTTAAACTGAAATTTGAAGTCACGTCTGTCCGACGGTAGTTTACCCCTTTTTCAGTTCAGACGGTCAACTGTATGAACAAAGGAACACTCTATTGAATTCCCATTCTTTAGAAGAGTATCCTCAGGTATAATTTTATCCCTTTTTTGGACCTGAGGGACTAAATTTACGAAAAAGAAACCCCCACGGAGTCCATAGTTAATCTCTTTTCAGACTCCCTAAAATTGAAAAGATCGCCGAGTGACCTTATTCTTTCACACTCGTTA
>JZKD02S1936420.1:230945-264879 GCA_000966675.3 Picea glauca | reverse complement strand
TTAATGGCCTAAAGCCGACATAAATAAAATAACATTACTAATATAAATCACAACTAATGGCCTAAAGCCGACATAAATAAAATAACATTACTAATCTAATATGCCCCAATTAAGTAGTAATGAGCCAATATTAGGGCTTAACACATAACATTCCTTTATTCTTTTTCACAATCATCAAAAAGAACAAAAAAATCAAATATACCCCAAAAAGAGGATGGGAAAATTATTTTCTTTATTGGCAGCATAATGAGTCGCCCTTGGATGAAGCACATCTGTCCATTTAATCATCAAGCTATGGGATGTAGTATGACCTTAGGAAGCTTTGCTCGTTATAAAGAGTTGTGTCCTCCATCGTTTGGTTACTCTTTCGAACATATGGAGAGTTTGCGTTGCCTCCTACTTCGTAGACTTATGATTAACAAATATTTTTCCTGAGTCTTATCACTTGTCGTGCTATTGTCCAAGGGAATTTTGTCACTAAGCCTGAGTCGGCCCCTCTGGAATATGTCTCTTGCCTGCATACCCGACCATCCTGAACATCCAATCAAGTCTTTTTTCAAAATCGCTGAATCCTTCAGTCCGATCATCAAGATTATCAAGTCCATAACCGACGAGTCATCGAAGGCCTTTGGGTAGTGCAGTTGTACACTCATATTACACTCCTACCTGAGTTTAGAAGATTTTGAATTTGTTTCTCGAGCTCTGAAGTACAGCCATCAGGACGAATCAACTTCTGGGAGATGGATACTTTATATGTATATCTTTCTGATTTCGAGATGTAGCTCCACTGTGTATTATTCGTGGCTACTCTTTATAGTTATTTGACATGGATCTACAATGTATTTTATTGGTAGCCATGGTTTTATTTTATCCTGTGAATGGGTATGCCCGCCTCGGTGAGACATTTGTTATTTTGCAGATGGCACCTCCTGATTCCTGATTCTTGGGCTCCCTCGTTCAGCATATCAGTACAGATTGGTAATGTATTTCGGCCATCAAATTCTCTTTTGACATCACACATTAGGGGGCATCTGTTATAACCCTAAATTGAACCACACATGCTTACTTGGCATCAGGCCAACTCATATCCCTTCATTGCCAAAACATCTGCTGAGAAACCTCTTTGAAAATCCTCTTGGGTTAAGTCACACGCGCCCTAACCCACTACTGCACATGTTGGAGTGCTAGAAGGCCTACTACTGCACGCGTTGGAATGATGGAAGGCCTACTACAACCTGCGTTTACCTAACAAAGCACAAAAACAGGAAAGTTGCCGACGGGACAAAAAGCTATGGGTCAGTTAACTGAAACTCCCAGCCATGCATTGCCGAGAGTTCGTCAAAAACCCTAGCTCCTTCTGGCCTATAAAAGAAGGGATAGGGGTACTATTCGGAAGAGGAAAAACATAGCAAAGAAACTCTGCCCAATTTCCGAATCCATTTGTCCCAACCCTTCAGCATTTCCTCAAGCCTAAAGAGAATTCAAGCAAAGTAGTTGGAGGACAAAGAAGAGGAGGAGCCTAGGATCAGGATCAAGGAACATTGGTCGATCTCTATCATTATTGTAAGTTGATTCATCTTGAGATTAATAAAAGGATACTTTTCCCATCCCAATGCATGAGTTATATATAATTTATTCGATTTATGCTTAATCGCTAACCCTCAAGTAGAAGAATAGCATGCATGCATAGTGTTTTATCTTGATTGCAGGATTGTCTTTGGAAGGAGCAGCGCAAGCAAGAGGATAAAGCGCAACGGAGGATCTACACCAAACATCAGTAAAAATGTTAGTAGGTCTTTTCCATGCTTGTATGTGAAAAAGGGGTTTTAAGTTTTGGGGTGGTAGGTTAAAAGTGATTTATTTAAGGTCATGATCTGCATGCAAGTGTATCCCTAGCTTGCTAGTCCGTAGGGTATTATTTCCCAACAACAGATACTAAGAAGGTGGATGATAAAAAAACATGTTCTCTTAGAATGCCTTGGGTATGCCCACATTAAATTCCAATTACAAAACCAAACCATATTACAAAATATAACTATGTATGTGATATTCATCAACACCAATTCTTCAACATATACATATCTAAAGAGTTACTTTGATAACTCACATGAAAATATGGAAATCTCATTCATAAGACAACTACATCCTCCATACATTCATTTATATGGTTTCCACAACCATCCAACACATTCGATTCAGTATACCGTTTTGCTTCAATACTCAAGATGTACAAATATGTATCACTCTTGCTACCTAAAATCATATTAGGAAATACATAAGTTCTAAAGTCAACTCATGAACAAATTCAAATATTATCAAGGAATACACCAAAAATCCAATCTTAACCAACATTGCACAATAAACACAAGTAACACTCTATAGGTGCCACAATTTCCTTCTAAAATCTACTCAAAACATATCTAAGCCTCAAGATCACATGCAACAACATAACCATTTAAATATTGGCATTTTCAAAGCAATGCCAAACAATGAGGCTCGAGCACTCAGTAATCCTTTGGAGAAGAGACATAAGTTTTAGGAGATTTAGGTTGTGGATGATAAAATCACCAAGCTACATGATGCAACCTTAGTAGATAGAAATTCTCTCTAAGAGTTTAGACCAGGCTACCCAAGACACTTAGATTTGTAGTAGTTGGAAGCATTTGTAGATATAGAATGGGAAGAAATAATGTAGACGCAACTAGTAGAACTAGATTAAGAGAAAGATCAATATTTCATTGTTGGTGTTTCAATTGTGTTAAGTGGACCATGTAGTTAGATGTATCCAAGAAATTTGTGGCTCATGCTCTTACCTTTATTCAAGAATTGGCCTCTTCATTTCAATGGGAATTAAAATATCAATTAACATCGAAGCAACAAAATTGACTCAAGGGTGATTCAATGGGTTTGGTAGAGGCTTATTGGCCTTCACTTGCTTTGGGATTTTTGTGCAAGAAATAAGAATGATGGGAATTGTGATATTTGGATAGATTTGACCATTTAAAATGGACCCTCAACTTTAGCTAAAGAACAAGTGGGAAAAAACGTTTTTGCAGGTTAAGTTGGGTAGTATTTATTATGTAATCATAGTGTTGTGAAAGGCAACCATTGTTAGTTAAGCCCAAAATTGGCATGTTAGGGATGCCCTGAAACTCCTTGTAAAATTCAAAGAAAAGGGATGGATCCTAGTTTGGTCACAGTTATAGTCAAACTTATAGAACATATAAACATAATTCCCAACAAAAATTCAATGACTTTCTTAAATAGCCCTCTTCATTGCATCTCACTTCAAAATAAAAGTATCATTCCACAATGTTTACTAATGCATGCTCAACATCTCCTGAGGCTTAATATACCTACATCAACTGAGGGGTATTTATGCCTATACCTATCTTAAACTGCAAATCATTGTTGTCATTTCCCTTACATAATCCTTTGCATTTAAATCAGATGGAAACTCATTACAGAGACCTTTCTGCAAGATTTACAACATTTTCTAATATCTCTAGGTCTTATAGGACTTCCTCAACTTGATTTTGAAAACCAAAGACATTCTTCACAGTCCTTCAAAGTGAAGTGTGACATAGTTTCCTAAACATTCAGACATATTCTTAGCACCAACTATTACAAAGCCATTACGAATCCAGTAAGGCACAATGTTGTCATTACAAGCAATAGATCTTTGATGGAGGATTCAAATTGCCAAATGGTTTGTATTTCCAGACTCCTCATGACTTGTAAATCACTTTGGACTATTTGGAGGAAAATTTTGGTCAAATATAGCATGCATGAAGAGAACACCACTTGAAATTGACCTTTCTGCCATATTTTGGAGCAGCACGCTACGCTTTCTGAGTACTTTTGGGAGAAGATGAGTTTGAAGGGCCAGATCATGTCAATTTTGTTTCTTAAGCATTTCATAAATTCGTAGACATCCCCATATTTATAGAACACTTTTTAGATCTATATTTGGACCTTGAGAAGGCCTCCAAAAATCCATTTTCCCTAGCACACTACACTTTCTATCAGTTTCGCTATGCTTTGTCCTGGAATTGGTTTTTTCAACAATATTTTGCCAAATTCAACATCTATGAAGTAAAATGTTACTTTTTGATGCGTTAATGATGTAATAGGGTGTAAATGAGTCAATTATAGTGATTTTGAGGTATATTCATGCTTGGACATCAATTTTTGGTCAAATGTATTGGTTGAGGAAAAATGGGGATTGGTTGTAACCTCCCTAGATTCTTGTAACCTCTTTAGATATATCACACTACCTCCTAAAACATGAAAACATTAAAACTCTACCATAATTCTTATCTAATTCATGTATTCATAGTTCACTTGCCATTATAGCATGGATGTATACTACTCTCTTCCCTCATTAATATATCATTCCCTATTTTCCCTATGAAACTACAATAACTTTATATATAATTTCCTGTATATATTCATTTTTTTAATTGAATCACAATCCATGTGTTTCCACATGTTTCCTAGTCTTTTTTATCATAATCCAAGTGTATTAGGGTTTATCCCTAGGAGTACCAAGGAAACATGGAGGAGGAAATGAGGACCATGGGTGACGTGGTGATAAAAAGGAGCTGCCTATCGGGTCCACTCGAAGATTGGCCTAGGGCCATTTGAAAGGTTGGTTGGCTCTTGGCTTCTTATCATGTTGCTCGATAGCACATGGGTGGTAAGTGTAGTGAAAAATAATCTTGGGAGGTGCTTTGAAAGAGCACTCTTCTCCACCTGTTGTGGAGTTTGGGTGATCGTTGTGGCTCCCTTATAGGGCTTTGCATTTGTATTCCTTGGGAAATTTATTGGTAACACATGAGTTGTGTTGTGGGCTCTTCAGATGGTTGCGTGATCTAGTATATATAGGTTGGATTTGAGTTGTTGAGATCCTTTGTGGATGATGATATTTCTTATGGTTTTTGTTTGTCAATTTCTGTTGTATTGTTGGCTCCATGAAGCCAATGTGATGTATTGTGTTTTAGTTTGTTGACGGTGGAGGTTTTCCATTCGTGCGAAAGGTGGTGCGGGAAATGAGTTGGTTGTTGGGTCTGCCTGAAGATTGGACTTGGGTCATTTGTAGGGTGGTCGACATCCATGATGAGGGTGACAGTGAGGACAAGTGTGTACATGTCTAGAAAAGTGGATGTACTCGACCATACAACCGAGGAGTTTCTAGGGTTTGCAGGTGTTGTCTATAGTTTTATGTATTTCTCTATGGGTCATTTTCCCTGGAAGGGAGCCTTTGTAAGATTTGATATTATTCTAATGATAAGTTGATTTGAAGGGAAAAAATATTTGTGTGTTAAGAATTGGTTTCTTTTCTTCCTCTATTTATTTTAGTTAATTATTCCAGTGGTGTATTTTGTTTTGTGAGTTGCTAATCTAATTTACAACAAGGAAATCACTAGTAAACAATTTACCTAGGTGCCAGGGTTAGAAAGTTAATAATAATATAGAATCGATAATGAATGAATGAGATATGATTGATACAATGATCCTTGTGATTGTATACTTATTTGCATTGATTGGTTAGGAATGCTTGTGTCTCTTAGGTTATGTCCCTTTGTTATTGTTATTGTTATTGTTGTATTTAAATTTATTACATTGTGTTTGTCTCTTATATTATAATTTAATGATGGCTCCTTGTGAGTGTAGCTAGATACATCACTAGTGGTATAAAAGTGATTCTTTCTACTAGTTGGGTGTCAGAATTCTATAGGTTTCATTCCCTATTGTCTGGGTGCCAAACTTCTATTGGTTTCCATACCTTTTTGACTAGGTGTTAGAGCTTTCTGCCCAAAGAAAACAAAACTTTAGATTGGGAGGCTATCCATTTACACTCCAATTTTCTATCCACTGCTATTTTCATGAGTCATTGCAAAACACTAAAAGGCTATCCTCTATTATGAAATGTTTACTTTTGTGCATTTGGTGGGTTAGAACATCATTTTTCATCCTGAGACTTCACTAGGGGTTCAACATTGACCCGATCTACAGTTTGGCATCTTCTTTGGAGTATTTGGAGATCTTTGGCATCATGGCCGAACTGTTGAGTGTATTCAATCTTCCAGCAGAGTGTGACCTATCCAGTTGGGGGGTTTGGCACTGCATACGACCCAGATCTCATCTCATTATTCATGCATTGTATCTAGGTGGCCTTTGGAGGCTTGTAGATTCTCTCCTTAGCTATATTGTACAAGATCTACAGATCCATTGGATCAAGGTCTTATTCTTTATGAATAATATTAGATCTGAGATATTTGAGTTATCACTTGTGTTATTCATCATGCATCTAGTGGAGGTATATCCATTTCTATATTTATGATTTATGAGACATGTATTGGTGGCAGATTACTAATCGAGGGCATCAATGGCACATGGTAGTTCAGATGGGGGATTTTCCATGGATGAATTTCATACTCTTAGAGAGAGAGTGTCTATGATGAGGGCCGACTACCAGTAGTTGTTGATGGATAGGGACTACCTATTGGGGATTGGCGATATGTATTACGGGGCTCTGAGGGAGCATAAATTGGAGGTGGATAGAATCACTCAATAAAATTTACCGTCACCCTTTTCACCCTATTTAATTCTTTTCGCAGCTCTAATGTTTTCTGAAATTCTTCCCCACATACTTATACTGAAATAAATACCTGTTTTTTGTTCACCGAGAAGACCCACAAACCCTTTTTGAAGCGACGTTATTATAGCAAACTTGTCGCAACATCTGTCAAATGCAACATATTTATATATTTTATCATGTCGCAATTCCAATGTTATAATAACGTAAGTGACCATTACTATTTTTACTTGGTCAAAATACTAAGGTGACCATTGGAGGGGGAAAACCTAGTTTCCACAACGTCGCAATTGCGACAACAATCTTCACAAACGTGGCAAGAGAGACGTCTATGTCATAAACGTGGCAAGAGAGATGACTAGGTGGAAAATGTGGCAAGAGAAACAACAAGGTGGAAAGAGAGACGTCAACGTGGCAAGAGAGATGTCAACGTGGCAAGGCCGATGTTATCGGGCAAGATGTTTTTTTTTTTTTTTTAATTTCCTCTATTTTGCGACAATATGGACAATTTTGTCCATAACGATGCAAATAGAACGTCATAATTTTTACAATATATACTAGTGTTAAGAAACCTCTACTTATTGCATTATATATTTTTATTATCTTTAACATTGTTGTAAATATTATCTTTAACATTGTTTTTTTGTTATCATTAACAATTTTTTTAATAATTATATTATAATGTGGTAGGATGATCGTGGAAAAGGGCCAGTTGCAGAACATGTAAATAATTATCAATTTCCACTTTCATTTTAAGTTGTTTTTATTATTTTCTTATATAATTTTATTGAAATAACATTGTTTTTGTTGAAATTATATGTAGTCCGCAGGCCATGTTGATCATGATTCCACCGATGAGGAGCAGTTTTATTCATGCGTTGATCTGATGGTCTTAATAAAAAATAATATCATTAAAGCTAATAAGGAACTTGCTAGCTTCTTAGATCGTCTGGATCAAAATCCCGACGTCAAAGGAAAGATCAAAGTCCTTATGTCATAACTTAACACATATAAGGTAATAACCATAATTTAAAGTGTTTTTTTTTTAATGTACTCATATGTTCAATTATGATACTTTGTTCTTTAACTTTTAAATTATCTCATGAAAAAACATTTTCTTTTTTATAAAGTCATTTTTGGAGCTTGTTCAGCAAGGTGTTGGTAGTAGTGGCGCTACAGAGATGCTATAGAGTCCCAATGTGGGTGATCATATAGCTTCTAGAGCACTATTTACTTCTCCTTCTTCCACACCTAATTTAGATAGGAGCCATGACACGCACTTCCAGACATCCACACCTCAATCAGATTCTAGAGATGGTGGCATATATGAGGATCATAGTGATTTGGTTAAGATGGTTGCATTTTCTGGAGCTATATGTGTGACAAGCACAGGGACCCTTCCGTGCACATTTTTGGTCGACGATAATGGAATTCCATTAAAACAATCAAGACTCCCAGGTAGTTTTAATTCATATTTTAATCATTTAATGTTGTCCTCATATAGAAATCATCTCGATTATTAATTTTAAATTACTGATCATATCTTTTTGTTTGTAGGAAACGACCTTTTTTATAGGCACCTAGAGAGCAAGACCTTGTTGATTTTTGGGGAAACCTTATGCATGAGGTGGAATTTCTAGAATTCCAAACTCACCAAGGAACTTATGGATTATCTTGAAGTCCTCCTTGGAGTAAACGCATTCAATAAAAAAGAAGTCACCTCTGCAGCAGGTGAATATTTAAATTTCGCGGGAAGTTTATAGACGAAGCTTGGCAGGAAATCCTTGGTATGAGCGTCCTCCCTCAATTATAGAGAGGGAGTGGAAGATGATCATTGATGATGCAAAAGATAAGATTTTGAAAAAATCAGGAGAACAAATAACTTCTACACCAAGGTAAATTACAATTTTTTGAATTCAATACTAGCTTTATTTTTCTTTAGATCTAAATACAAGTGCGGTTATATATAACATACTTGAAATTTTTGATGATAGGTTGTCTGACACTTCGAAGGAAACCAAAGCAAGGATTTCCAAACATGGCCAACACAAGCTAGGCCAAGGCAACTACTCAAGGTTACAGTCACGAATCATAAGTACCCAACATCTTAAGAATATTATTTGTATCACCTTAGAACTTTAAGGTAATTGCAGCCAAAAACATTAAAAAACCACATCCTTATGCAATGCAGGGCGACGAATTCATAATTGAAACCATGGAGGAAGACCTCCAACTTGGTTACAAGTACGGTTATAAATCCATGGTTTATCGTAGGAAAAGCATGGGGCAGACCCCAAGATCCGATTTGTGGGATAAGGTAAATAAAAATCAGTCCACATTAACCTTTCATTACTTATAAAATACGTAAATGTTTGATATCATCCATAATTTAATGTCTTACTTTATTTTAATCAGGGGAGAAACACTATCAACGAAACCATTAGTACTGGACAACAAAGTGTTGATAGTGCAACGTAGCCAGAAGATCATGGTGCTCCCTAGCAGCCCCATCCTAGTGAGGTGTAGACCCAAGATGTTCCTGTGATTGAGGCCCACTATGGTAAAATGTCTATATATTAATAATATACTTAATAATTTTGTACTTATAAATTTTGTAATTATAAATTTTGACGTTTCAATGGCAGCGAATGTCATAGTTGATCCTCCTCGACCTGAAGATCAGGTGAACATTCCATCAAACATTCTAATGGTGCCGACTATAGGACCAGGTAAATAATTACATTTCAGAGTTTTTTTTTAATATTAATGAACTACTTCAATGATATTTAAAAATTAGCCATATAAATTTAATATTTTTTATTTTTGTAGGTGATGGCTCCTCACAGCAGCATCCATGTCATGGGTATGAGACTGGACATACTCGGCGTGAAAGGATTGAAACAACATCAGTTGTTGAAGAGAACCCAATAAACGAAGACACGGAGATGGATGAATTACTTAAGACCTGGAAAGCACAAAAGAAGACTAAAAGAAATTCATGATGTAATGTAATAATTTTATAATATAGTTAGATGTAGATTATATAGCTAAACATGTAATGATGCATATAATGCATTGAAATTATAGGTACTTTTTCATATGATAATATACACAAAGCTATTTATATGGCTTGTATATATCGGTGAATGTAATTTTGTTATACACTTAATGATAATCTCAGCTTCTCTTATAAGACTTGGTATATATTGATTCAATACTCCTTGATTCAATACTTTAGAATGCAAGCAAGACCTGGTGCCTTGTTCTTGGGCTTTGGAGTCTAGGAAACAAATAGAACTTGAATATGCAATATGCAACTTCCAAATTCTTGTGACATGATATATGAAACTTTGAAAGTCTTGTGACATGTGACATGTGGCAAGCATATTTTTCCGAGCAATGTGCAAACTTTAAACTTGGTGCAACATGAAAAAATAAAGTTTTGGGAAGATGCAATAATAAGTTTTAAGGATTAAACATGAGGGGTTGGAAATGGCCATGTCAATCATTTTATAATATTTTTTCAGAGAATTACCCTTCTTTTCATTATGTATCACATGACAAAGAAACAAAATCACATTGCCATTGTCAATTTATATGTGGAGGGTTATTCAAGGTTTCAAGACTTACTTCATATTTTCCTACTTTAATCCTCTCATGGTCATGTTAATCCATATAGAGGTCCATGATATAAACACTCATTGTTATAATGTTGACATAAATTCCAATCTTCACTTTGTCGATTAGAGGGCACAATTTTGGMARYAATTTAWTGTTTTTAGTTCCATGAAATTTATTTTGTTTCTTCAACAACATTAAGGATTAAACATGAGGGGTTGGAAATGGCAATGTCAAACATTTACTCTTTCACACATGTGCATCATCTCAATCTTCATGTCTACAATATGTGGAGGGTTATTCAAGATTTCAAGACTTTCTTCATATTTTCATACTTTATTCTTCTCATGATCATGTTAATTCATATAGAGGTTCATGATATAAACACTCATTTTTCTAATGCTGACATAAATTCAAATCTTCACTTTGACGATTAGAGGGCACAATAATGGAAAGAATGAGAGAGTTTTGACCATATGTCAACTAATTTGTCCCTTTAAAAAAACTTCATTGATGTGCAAGGGAGCACTGTGCCTATGAGAGATCCTCTACATATTGAAATATTGATAATTAGTTCATGAAAGTGTCCTACATATTGAAATACAAATTTGGTGGACCCAACAAAGAAATTATTTACCACACCGCCTTTCGCACAAAATGACACTTCCATCAACAAAGAAATAGATGGGATAGTACATTGAAGTCATTGAGCAAACACAATGGAATCGACAGTCGACTAGGATGGAAATCCATGAAAGCATCCAGAGACATGCCCTATTAGGGATCCACAATAACCCTTGAAACTCCAAATAGAATGGAGAAGGATTTTTTTTCCAGTGCCTCTCACAATGAGCTTCACCAAACTTACAACTCGTGTTTTTTGTAAAATATGTTATTACATATATGTGTAGTATAATATATATGTATGTTTTATTACACATATATGTAATAAAATATATACGCTATTACACACACACACACACACACAGTGTAACACATCAAATATGTTATTATATCACAACTCCATATTACAATACTTTACCCACACCCACCTACAAAGATAACAATAGACTAGACCCTATAACAATAGAGACTTGGGACCCATTTGGATGAGAAGGAGTATGAATTTGGACCCAATTGGCCCACTTACTTAAGTCATTAGATAAATAATAACATAAAGAGAAAACATTATTAACCCTATAAACACTTAACAATAAAGTGATTTTATAACATATTGTATTTATTGATGATCCCTTGCTAATTTTAAATACTGCAATAGGATTTGAACTTAGCCTCGTTGTAACTTTTTATTTCACATGCAACCAAAGTATGCCAATGCCAAGTGCCTTTGGTTGTCTTGGATGACACAATCATTTATTATCGATCCCTATGGAGCACCATCAAAGTGTAGGTTATGCTAAGTAGGTTTTGGTGTTTGCTAGTATATTGATGATGTCTTAGTGGTTCTTTTATCATTGTCATTAGAAACATTTTAGGGTGGATTTACTAATACTAAAGGACTTGATTTATACATGAACTAGGTTATAGTCATATAATGACAATGATACTTAAGATGATCATGATGGCAATGCCCCTTAGGTGGTTATTAAATACAATAATAATTAAATTAAATACAATATTTTGAATGTTTGGAACTCTTAGGTGGTTATGGTACATTAGACAAGTTCAATTTTCATTTTGATTTATCATAACCATGCAATATTTGGTGAGGGGGATCAAAATCCTAGGATGTATTGCTTCAAGGATTTACAAGGAAACTTTATACCACAATGAATTAAGGGTTCCACTTGTCTTAGTTATGGTAGGTTTTGAATCATTCATTGCTAAATCACAATTTAATTGATTCAAATAAACAACCTTAAAAAGAACATGAATTAGGTTTGATTTCATGATATGTACATGAACATCATAAAATTTTAACATCATAAATTCATATCTCACCTTTAAATATCTCACAAATCCTTATTCAGGTAAATCATATAACTTGACTATGGGATTCTAAAAAGGCATATCACTTGGCTTCCCCTACTCACCTACTAGGAAATTCAAGGTAAAGGATAAGTACCCTAATGTACCTTATCTTCTACTAGGTTACCACCAAAACCTTACTATGAAATAATCACCAAAACATTAACTCACATACCTTCCTTAGTTACTGAAAGTATATATATGGTTCCTTAACCTAATGTATAGTCTAATAACCCTTATTAGGTATAATGGAAGGGGGTTACCCTATTATAACCAAGTCTAAGTTTCACTTACAAGTAAGCCTCCCTCATAACACATATATCTCTTTTTCTATCCAACATTATTTTGGCTTATTTAATTATTTTATTAGATGAGGTATCACACAAAAGTATGATGGATATATCCTTCTAGTTAAAGCCTTGACATTACCTCCTATGTGTTATCCAAAACTCTATCCAGGACTGTCATAAAACTGCAGAAGTATTCCATTGTCAATGGTGATTAAAGTGTTCATGTCTTGCAATGTTTTTATGACACCTTGTTTTCCACATCCCAAAAAAGCTAAAATATGTTAATGAATTCCAAAGGAACTTGTAATTAGTCCAATCATTGCCTCCTTTCAATATTGTATGAAGCTTTGTTAACCATATTTTGTTGTGGTGTTTTCATGTTTTTTGTCTTGGTTGGTTGACCATGATACATTCCTACCCTAACCCCCCCAAACAATCTACCCAAACAGTGCAACATTTATATTGCTTGCTAGTTGAGAGGGTCGATTCATGAGACGATCATGGTTCCAAAGAATTGATCTATATTGTATGATGAGAAACAATTTAATTTCTGAGTTTTGATGAATAAATGATAAGTTTGGTTAATGATATGATTTTTCTTCCTCGACATATAATAATGAAATTTTCTAATCTGGTAGCATTGTATTTCTTCTAAAATTATTACATTGAGATCATTGTCTTATTCTCTCTTTACAATAGTGAAACTTCATGTGTTTCATGGCATATACTTATGGAATGGATCCAAACTTATATTGGTTTTGAAATTGTTACAATGATGATTTATTTCATTGCTAAATTTCATGCTTAAAAGTTTCATAAGTACTTGTTCATGCTTCACTTCTTGCACATATGAAATTTTCTAAATGACGACTATCTTGTGAATGGATATGTACTTTTTACTTAGAAAGTTTCACCTTGAACATTGTATATTGCTTCATCCCTAATTATGAGTAATGGTGCATTGGTGTGTTGTGTTTAATAAAGTAAGTGTTTTCCTTTCAAGCATTCATTGAGCATTTTATTCTCTTACTTTTCTTAAATCATCAGTTTCGAGAAGTCAACCCAAGTCAAACAAAGTCCTTGTCCTCACCTGTCTAGAAATGCAATGATAGGACTTAGTATTACGCCCTAGGAAAACCCTCCTTATGTTAGAAACCATGGCCTAGAAATGTAGAGGAAAGGGAAATAATTTCATACAAGCTATTTAATGGCACCATATTAAAATGTATAATCCATGAGGATTTATTTTTCCTCACCTTTTTAGGACAAATAAGGATTTGAGGCCATAGATATGTTAAATATGTAAATCTAAGTTAGAGTTTTTTTTTTTTGAAATAATTGTGTAATTGTTTTAAGAAGATGGTTAGTTAGAACAGTTGGGTAAGTCAACTGACTCAACCAACCAACCAAAAACTTCACTTGGATGACCTCTTTAGTGTGCAATCATAACACCTTCTATAATTGGCTCAAAAACTAAAAAATTAGAAGTAGTGCTATGCTCTCTGCAAAATATATGCCCTTCAACAACTCTCCTTATGAGCAATAGGTCAATCAACAAAGTTAAGTATACCTAGGTCTCGCATGTGAGAAAATGATCCCCAGTCCAGAGATGGAATTACTAGGTATTCCTGTATCCTACAAGGCAATTTAATTTATTAAAATTTCCACCTTTACATATAATGAAGGAAATTGTCTCTTCAGATACATTAAAGGATTCAAATGCCCATTCTTTTGCACATGCATCTATTTTATGTTAATCTTCCAAAGATGTGAGTCGTTCACACTTTGCAATATTATGCACATACTGATTCTTGATCCACATGCCAAAATTTCACCAAGGATTTTTTGCAAAGCATTAGATGAAATACAAAGAAATGAGTATTTCCGATTCAATCTAAATAAACTCACAATATCTCATTACACCCTATCAACATTAGTGGAAAGAGTAACCATGCAAAAGTTCTAGTTGTCATTTGACATCTAACTTTTATTCTTTGTATTTAATGATGGTAAGTTGTTTCCTCGAGAAGCCAACTTGGATATGAAATCCCCATCACCTCTCTTACTTATCCAAGTTATCATCACATACAACTATAATCACTGGACTTTATTTTATGCATGATAAAATGATACATTGATAAGGCATAAGGTAAGCTTAGACACTACACATCGTTTTTTCTTTTAGTGAGGTTGGTCGTGTCTTAGATTTATAATAAAATGTGAATGGTTGGGATCCAAAACATCTGATTTGGAAGTGATAACCTTGGACTTAGTTGTAGTTGGTTTCCAAATCATTGGACAAAGCCTAATATACTTCAAAATTTGAAATTGCAGATGTGCATGTTAGGTAGCTCCTTTATAATACATGTATTCTTGCATATATAAGGTATATTAACATCTCTTGGAAATCAAAATGTTTATTTCCTTTGATTGGCATCCAAAGATACCCCTTATTCTAATATTCGTGAAGGAATAAAAAGGAATGGAGAGAATCACCACCATACTTGTACTTGTAGAAATGTTTGGAATTTTTTTTTGTTCCGAGGAAAACCCCGTGAGGAAACCCAATGGATACTTCCCCACATTCGTGGATGGCATATGTAGTAAAAATTTCAGCATAGACTAGTGCATCTCACATAGGGGGATTTGATTTAGGCACTTGTTGTCACAAAACTAGCCAAATGCCCAACATCATTGGTGACAACTGTTTGAGCTACCACTTGGGGTTGGTTAGAAGTTGTTTTTCTTGTAAATAGGTTAACAATTATATTTTCTACATTGTATACTTGATTAGTAATGGAGCAAGTCTAAGCTCTTAGGGCATATTATTTGTGAGCTGACCTACAAGTCAAGTGGTTTATTGTGCCTTTGTATTGTTGTGTTTGTAAAAATATCTGTGTTTGAAAGTTTTGGCTTGTTAAAATTCGAATTGATTATCATTGATTGTTAATTATTATCCACAACAACTAGACCAAATATGTTTTATCATACATGATAAACTAGATTAGATCTAAGTCACCTGACACGCCCCTTATGGGCAAAGTGTCCATATTCGCGGTGTCATTGTCATGACACGCTACGATACATGTCGGAAACCACTTCAAACCGTGTCATGAGGTAAGGACACATCATAAAACCTTGTCGGACACCATTCTAAGGATGTGTCATGATTTTATGACACACGTCCTTCATAAAGCAGGCTACGATAGGTTAAAAAGGGTTTTTTTCTTGTCTTTTAGTTGTTTATTTAATTTATATGCCCGTGGAGGAAGTTGAGTTTCATAATTTCAGCCATCGGTTGATTTGTATGCTGTATCATTTTTTGAGTTCATGATGTATCATTGATCAATATCTACTATGATATATCAATATTTTGTCTATTTTAGTAATTTTTAACTTATATATATATATATATATATATATATATATATATAACGTGTCCCCCATGTCCTGATTTCGAGGGTTGTCATGTCCATATCGGATACTCGTATTCCTGTGTCCTCCATGTCTCGTGTCTTCATGTTAGGTGACTTAGGATTGGATCACTAGTTCACCACTATAGTAACATGATTTAGTTTACTTTTTTTTCTATCGTAAAAAGTTATAATGGTGTGTTAGAATAATTGACACTCATCAATATATTGCATAGTCATAATATAATAAAGTGATAAGCAATAAAGGTCATGTGTGCTAAGTCACCAATTAGGTTAAACTTTAACTTAAGTGATATTATTAGCAGTTAGGAGTGAATAGGATGAACTACCATATTTACAAATAAAAGGATGTAATCATATCATATCAATGACTCCATCAATACATGATATATTCTCCTCATATCTTTTTTTCATGTTGTAATTGTGTATCTTTAATTGACCAATAGTGGTATTAGGGAAAAAACACTCGCAGTTTGAGAAATTTTATGTTGAGAAACCTATGAAAGTGTATGCAGGGCCATGGTTAAAAGGAAACCAAGGGGAAACTTGTTAGAAGTTATCGGTTTTTAATACCTTTGGTTCTTTCTTAAATTTTCTAAAGTTATTGTAAAATATTTTTCAACATTTGAGGAAAAGGCATTGTGAGTCAGTTAAGAAAAGGCTATCCATATTAGAGATGCTTGACGAAAAGTCAATACTAGATGCATGATGTTGCACACAGAAAACTAGTACCATGAGAATGAACTTGACAAATTATACACAGATGAAATACCATATTCATGAACTTGATTAGAGATCGACAAAATCTAGAATGAAAGTGTGTAGAAGAAATACCATAGACATTTGTAGATGAATTTATCACACGGATTAGGCATGCAGGTGAAAATGATTTCATGACAATGCATCAAAAAAACCAAACTTTCATCTAAATCAAATGTGACTTTATGAGAAATGCGCATGTTGATGTCCTAATACACACCTAGGTTAACGTGGAAAAAACCTTCAAGCCACTTGGTGTGTCCTTGGGGGCAAGTCTCGAGTCAATGTGATGTCACCTGATCCTCAACTCCTCCATATAGTCCAAATCCTAGCGAATCCAAGGGGGGTATTCCCTATGACATTTTTGAGCCAATTATAACACCTTCTATAATTGGCTCAAAAATCATTTTTTTTTTTTTCTCAAAAAAAAATATATATATTTTTAAATAAATTATTGTTGTTGCAATTGCGATGACATGTACAAATAATGTGATGAACTTGCTATACAAACTATGAAAATTGTATTTAAACTTCATCACACTATCATCGCAATTGCGACAAACTCTTCATAACAAACTTTTCTATTAGCGACAAACTCGCTATACGAACCACAAAAATTGTATTGCAACTTCGTCACAATTGTGACAAACCCTACATAACAAACGTTTCCATTAGCAACAAACTTTCTATAAAAATTTAAGAAAATTGTATTGCAACTTCGTTGCAATATAATTCCAGGTTCCTCGCCATTGCGATGACCACTTTCGTCAGAAACTTTTCCATTGCGTTGCCAATATTGTTGAGGGTGCGATGAGCTCTCTTTATGGTCTCTCTTACGACGATTTCCCTAGTTGGTTGCTCTTTCGACGATTTCTTTACTTAGTCGTTATGGCGACGGTATTTTTTTTTTGTCGCAATCGTGACAACTTCCCTATTGTCGTCACACTTGCGAAAAAAATCCAGGTTTGTCGCACGTGCCATGTCACCTGAAGAGATGTTTGGGAGACTCAATATTCGTCGCAATATCCATGACATAACGTTGCAAGAGCATCGAAAGAGTCGTCGCAAAATGACCCAAATTTGCTAGTGTTTCTACATTTCTGGAAAACCCTTCTTAGATGTTTGAGATGTTGATCATTGAAGTCTGAAAATACAGTGTTATAATCTATGTAAATAACAATAAACTTATCCTTTTCATCGGAAAATAATATTTCCATGGCCCTTTGGAAAGTCGCTCCATCATTCACAAGCCCAAAAGGCATTTTTGCATAGATGAAATTCCCCCAAGGTGTTGTAAAAGTTGTCTTTTCTTGGTCATCCAGATGCACCATAATTTGGTTGTAACCAAAAAATCCATCAAGCATTGATATCTTCTGAGATCCCATCACCTTATTCAGGATGTAATCCATCTTAGGAAGTGGATAATTTTCTTTGAGAGACACCCTGTTTAGATTCTGGAAATCTACAGATAATCTTATCTCACCGCTTTTCTTCCTGATAGGAACTAGGTTAGCCAACCACTTGGAAAATATTAGGGACACAATAATTTTGGCATCAAACAATTTCCTTACCTCCTTTTGAATCAATGGAAACAACAAAGGGTTTATTCTTCTCAACTTTTTTCTTGAATGGTTTATGATCATCCTTGATGGGAATTACATGTTGAATTAGCTTAGTATCGTAGACCTTTAAATATTCATAACTCCATGCAAGGGCATGAGGGAAATCCTTCATAAGAATGACATATCTCTGTTTAATTTCTAGACTGATTTTTTTTGGAAGTTTGATGATCTTGGGATCCTCATGAGTCCCAATGTTGCGATCTTCTATATCCTCATCATTTGCAGTAATTTTAGGATTTTTGGCTACATCGTTGTTGTCAAAAATCTTTTCCAATGGGACCAAGAATTTGGGAATAATGTTATTTTTGAGCTGCGCTATATCTCTTCCAACAATCTGATTTTGAAAAAGGTCACCATTGTAGAACATAGTTTCATCTTCATTCTCTTCACAACAACACTCATCATCAATATTTAAATTAGCAAATTCATCACTCATCTGAAGGAATATTTCTACCTATTTGTCATCTTCAAATATTTGCCAATATTTAATGTTATCGGATACTGCTGACCTATGCTTGACTTCAATTTCATACCTTTTTATTAGGAAAAAGTGGAATCTTGTAAATCGAAGCCGAAGTAGCCAAAACATGTGCAATTTTATTTTAGCCCCTAGGAATCACTAACAAATTGTATTCTGAAAACTCTTCAAGAATATCAAGCACTAAATTCCTATATGCTCTCAATCTAGGATGTTTGGAATGATATATACCCTTTACTTGGTTGATAGTAGGCTCAAAATATCCATGTACAACTATCCTCCTAGCACCCAATTCTTTTAAAGTCTTCAATCCCAAAATCAACGCCTCATATTCAGCCATATTATTGGTACAATCAAAATAAATATTGTAAGAACAAATTTTTGTACCTATCTTGGGAGGGTTAATCCACACACCCGCTCCTACTCCTTCCCTACTAGAAGCTCCATAAAAGCTCATATTCCACATTTCATCTTCTGTGTTGTTTTGTTGATTTGTAATTTCCTATGTTTGATGATCAATTTTGTCTTTGATAACTATGACAATTGTTGTCTCCTTTCTTCAAAACTCAAGTCATTATAGAAAATATAGGCACCAACTTTGGTATCAACAGAGTAAATGGGAAGATTATTTGGTTGGGTTTTGCTACTCACCATGTACTTGAGCAATACTTCTCTATACAACCTCCTTTCTTGGCCGAAAATATGGATAGTAGCATATGAAATATCCATTTGAAAATTTCCTTTTAACTTTGCAGCCCAAGATCTAGATAAAAACATGCCAAATTTAGGAGGGATGTCAACAACCACTACATCCATGATCAAATTTTTTGATGTAATTTGAGACAATGATACAACTAGGTCTTTGGTTATACCCAAGAACTTCACCTTCCTTGAGTCAAAAGAGAAGATATCCTTATATGGCCTTGTAATGTCTAGTCCCAACTCATCCATGACCACCTTGGGAATCAGATTATGTGATGCTCTTGAATCTAACATGACATTATGTAAGGTTATGTCATGAATTTTAAGACTGACATAGAAAGGAGGAACATCATAAACGTCGCCACTCTCCTCCACAGGTGGACCAAACAAGATATCAGGGTGATCATCTTGTACATTCAAGGTATCAGGGGATTTTTCCATTTTTAGCATTTTAATGATCCGATTTCTATATTCTCCATTCTTAATCATCTCATTAAATGGAATGAAATTTTTTTATTTTAGCCATTTAACTTTCAAAATAAAAAGGAGATGGAGCCTTTTATACCTCTTTGACGATTGCTTCCTTTCTTACCTCAGGTATTTTCATTGGGGGTTCTTCTTTGGATTTTCCTTTATCCATTGCATCCGTTGTTGAATTATCTTTCTTCGGTTGGCTTGAAGAAGACATATTAATCTAAAGTTCCCTTGTAGGATTTTCCTTTGGAAGATTTGTAGGTGCATTTTTACTTCTGAGGTTATAATGTTTCTGAAGATGCATAATAACATTTTGGTATCATTTCCTAAACTCTTATGCTTCCAATGAAAACATATCACCATTATATTGCATAAACATATCATTTGCATCCATACATTGATCATGTTCCTCTTTAGTTAAGAACACATTTGTTTCTGTATCGTCAAGACAATGCATATTGTCTTCAATTGTTTGATCAAAATATTCATTTGCATAGTTGTTTTGGAAAGGAGGTTGTATTTTTTGATCACCTCGATTTCTATGATCTCTTTGCCTAATCTAAGGAACTGGAGCTCTTCTGGAAAAAAAAAATCTGGGATGAAAATCAGTTTCATGCCTGGTGGCAGGATGATTTTCCAAGCACATTCTTTCCATGAATCTTTCCATAGTCTTCTTAATCAAATAAAATTTATCATCTGATGATTGAGAAGTTAAGGGTTGTCCTTCTCCTTGAACCTTCTTCAGATCTTTGTCAGGATTATGTTTGATCTTCCTTGATGCCATCAAATTTACCTCTACTTCGATTGCATCTCTCGTCATATCATCTAATGCATTGGATCGTCTTTGTCTTAACAACAAGGCACAGTCACTGTCAAAGGAATCAACATATCGAAATTGAGCAACCCTAGGAGGAGGTTTAACTTCTGTAGGAATTGAATTATAGACTTTCATAAATTTGGTTGAGAACTCTTGTACTGTTTCATTTGGTGATATTTTTATATTATTGTACTAAGTTATCAACTGAAGAGGGTTCTTTTTTTCACCCCACCTTGCAAGAAAAAGTCTTTCAAAAGCTTCAAAATCGAGCATACTCATTGAAGGAAGATATTTAAACCATTTTTTGACTTCTCCTGAAAGAATTTGTGCAAACAACCTGAGTTTTGCATCCTCATTATCTACTTCCTCTAGATCAACAAAATCATTGAATCAATCCAAGTGTCTTTGGGATGATTTATTTTCTTCCACATCGAATGATCTAATTCTCTGATTATAATTTTGGGGAAAATCATGCAATTGGGAAGGCAAGGCAAGAGGATAAAATCTGGCTGCCATGGCTCTAGGAGGATTTTCGGCTATCTGGACAGCCTGAAGAGGGACAATATGAATAGGAATAGTCTGAATGGGGACAGTGGGAATCAAAGACTAGAATTTTTTCTCATCAAAGATAATTTCATTCAACTTAGATTATGATTTAGATCTGAACAAGGTTTGCTCAATTTTTAAATCAAAGTCAAGGTCATCAATTCTTTTTAAATCGTCTTTGGGTAAGGATAGATTTATGTCGAGGAAAGAAAATGATTGAACTGTCTTTTCTTTTCTTTTGTGCAAGAGTTTCTCAGGATCATACACATATTCTATAGGTTCTGGATTAGGGTTCCTTCTAGTGTAAATTATTTTAGGAGCCAATATTTCTTATTTTCTCAAAAGACAAAACTATGTTACTGATCTTATTAAATGAAATCGTCAGGTTAAGAAAAATTCAACCAAAAAGGTGTCTGATTCACTATTACCCTCAAGAATCAGATCTAAGCATTTAGTCATTCTTCCTAGGGAGAATTTTCAATTTCGTCCCCAACAACGACACCAAAATGTTAACGTTGAGTAAATTGTTGGGCTAAAGAAACAATCTACAAAGGTAACCTAAAAACCAACTTTAAGACTATAAACTATACTTTCCAATCTCGAGAGGGATCTCTCTGAGACTTGATCTTTGTTAGAGAGGTTACTTTAAAATATGGCTAGATTCAAAACTTTAAGATATTTTTTAAAGGTCTGCTGACAAAAGATATTGCTTCTAGGGCTATAAAGTCACCCCTAAAAACAAAGAAAACAATGCTTGGTAGATAGAACTCCTTAGAGGAAAAAAGGATAAACAAGGTGATCAACTTCAATGTTTAGTTTGATCATGTGGGGTGAAAGAAGAAAGGAAACATACAGTAGAATCAGAGGACCAAAATGGATGATTTCTAATCTTAGCTGGGAAGATAGAAAAAATTTAAATCAGTTCAGTCTAGAGCACCACTTAGATGAGTTATGGAATTTAAATTTTAGCAATTTAAAAAGAAGAGGAATGTAAATGAATATGAATACACAGGAAATACATAAAAATAAAGGTACAAGCTTCATATCATCACCATTATAATATTTTTCTTAAGGAACTCATGACTTCTGCATTTGTATTTATTTAGATTCAAGAAATTACATAGAGGATCAAGATATCTATAATGTTTCCCGTGCTCCCCCTTTTTTACATCAAAATAATCCATATATATAGAAATTAAAGTTACACTTAGTTGCTAGGATTCAAACTACTATCTCCTAGAGTTATGGATCTGGTTGTTTTCAAAGAGAACAACAACCTCTACAAAATTACCAAAAATAGGGAAATCAATCTGGAAATCATAAACTATCCAGGATGTTATCTACAATCATAAATTATCTTATCAAATCACAATCACACGGTTGTGATGAATCATCATGTGTATTGCTGGACAAAACTGTCACTTTTGAGCAGTAAATTATGGTTTCTGTTGGGAACTACTGGCTTTGAAATCTACGCAGTGATTTCATGTGGCATATCTTCATGATGAGGTTGTGTGCACAAATCTAGTTGGCAGTAGAGAATGGGATCATTCAGTTTTTCTGTATCTTCCTTGTACAAACTCACTTGCAGTTGTAAGGGCCCGATTTTCCTTCTCAATGACAAATTTTGTCTTTTCAAATTCTTCACCTGTCTCAACAAAGCCGCATTTATTTTCAATTTTGATTGAGCGTCAAAGAGAGATACACATGCATCGTCAATAGATGGTCTTCATTCCTTGAAATTTTCCATGATTCTTTCCTCTGATCTCCTTTTTCCTCCATGAGCTCAATGATCACATCTTGAGGCTCTTTGAGCTGTTTTTTCAGCCAACTTATATTCTTTTCTCCTTCTGCTGGTGAGGTAGGAGATATCTGACCTACTTGACTTTGTGATGCCGATGTTTCAGGATTTCCTTGCCATGCCCTGCCTTTTCTTTCCATGCCATTCCATGCCATGCCTTGAATTGAATTACATTGTCTTTTGTTGCATTTCCCTTCCTTGTCCTGCCATGCCTTGACTTTCCATGTCATGCCAAGCCTTGCAATGCCATGCATTGAATTTATTTTCTATGACATGCCTTGCCTTACCTTTCCATGCCATGCCTTTCCTTGCCTTGAATTTCCACACCATGCCTTGCCTTGCCATGCCTTTCATTGTCTTTCCATGCATTGCTTTTCCATGCCTTACCTTTCCATGCCATACCATGCCATTCCTTGCATTTCCTTTATTTTTCATTCCATGTATTTCCTTTCCATGTCATGACTTTCCTTGACTTACCATGCCATTTCATGCCTTGCCTTTCCATGTCTTTCTATGCCTTGCCATGAAATTCCATGCCTTGCATTGCCTTGCCTTTCCATGCCATGACATTCCTTTCCTTACCATGTCATGCCTTTCCTTGCATTTACATGCCATGCCTTGCCTTGCCTTTACATGCCATGCCCTTCCTTTCCATTCTATGCCTTTCCTTTCCTTGACTTTCCATGTCATGCCTTGCATTTTATTAACTTTCCATGCCATGCTTTGCGATGCCCTGCAATATTATGCCATGGCATACCTTACCTTTCCATGAAATGCCATGTCATGCAATTCATTTCCTTGCATTTCCATGCCATTCCTTGACTCACCATGTTATGCCTTGCATTTCCTTGCATTTGATTACATTGTCTTTCATTGCCTTGCATTTCATTTCCTTTCCTTGCCTTTCCTTGACTTGCCATGCCATGCCTTGTCATGCCAGGCCTTTCCTTTCCATGCCATGCCATGCCTTATTTTTCCTTGCGTTGCATTCATTGACTTGCATTGGATTGCATTTCCTTTCCTTGCCTTGCCTTTTCATGCCATCCCATGCCATGCCTTGCATTTCCATGCCATTACTTTTCTTTCCTTTACTTTCTATGCCATGAATTTCCATGCCATGACTTTTCTTTCCATGCCATTTCTTTTCTTTCCTTGACTTTCCATGCCATGACATGCCTTGCATTTCCATGCCATGCATTGTCAAGCCTTGCCATGCTATGCCTTGCCATCCATTGCCTTTCCTGGCCATGCCATGCCTTTCCTTTCCATGCCATGTCTTTCCTTTCCATACCTTTTCTTTCTATGCCATGCCTAGAATTGACTTTCCATGCCATGCCATGCCATAACTTGTCATGCCATGCCATGCCTTTCCTTGCCTTGACTTTCTGTGCCATGACTTTCCATGCCATGCCATGCCATGCATTTCCTTTCCTTACCATGCCATGCCATATCATGTCTTTCCTTTCTATGCCATGCCTTCCATGCCATGCCATTCCTTGTGTTTTCATGCCATGTCATTCCTTACCTTGCCATTTCATTCCATACCTTTCCTTTCCATGCCATGCCATGGCATACCTTTCCTTTCCATGCCATGGAATGCATATCCTTTCCATGCCATGCCATGTCTAGCCTTACAAGTTGTTAAATTATCAAACATATGTAATAAGCACTGAGCAAAACCCTAGTTCCATAGATCCTCCAACAAACATTTTCCTGGGGAACATAATGAGAATGAAGGGGCACCACTAGTTGAAACCCAGTGCCCCAGATCCAATGCAAATGATGATTCGTACATCTAAGGCCTTCTTGGATTTTTATCGTGAGTTACAACTTGCTTCCTCAAGCCATTCAGGAGCACATTGTCAATTTGTTCTGGTGGCATAATATACAAATCAAGTAGAATAACAAATTTTCATAAGCTCTCGCATGTTGGTTTGGGCAAGGAACATGCGACCATGCTACCCATAATTGCCCAACACAGTGTTCCCTAAAATCGACCTCTTGTTCAAAAATTGCACTGTGCCTCATTGAGAAAAACCCTAGTTCTGGAGATCCTCCAACAAATGTTTTTCCAACAACAAAATAAAAGTAGAGGGGCCCCACTAGCTAAAACTCGGTGCCCCAGATCCAATGCAGCTGACAGTTCATCCACCTAAGACCTAGTTAGATTTTTATTGCAAGTTGCAAATCGCCTCCTCAAGCCATTCAAGGACATGTTGACAATTTGGTTTGGGGGCATAAAATCCAAACCGAGTAGCATAAGGGAGTTTTGTAATCTCCCGCACTTAGGTTTTCCCAAGGCTCACACGACCATAATACCCACAATCACTCGACACATTATTCTTGAAAATCGACCTCTATTTCATAAATTGCACTACGCATCATTGAGAAAAAGTCTAGTTCTAGATATCCTCCAACAAACACTTTTTTGAACAATAAAATGATAGTGGAGGGGCCCCATGATATGAAACCAGGTGCCCTAGATCTAATGCAACCGACAATTGATCCACTTGAGGCCTAGTTAGAGTTTTATCGCAAGTTGTAACTCGCCTCCTCAATCCATTCAAGGACATGTTAGAAATTTGGTCTGGGGGCATAAAATGCAAACCGAGTAGCATAACAGAGTTTTGTAAGATCCCACACATATGTGTATCCAAAGCCCAAATGACCATGCTACCCACAATCACCCAACATAGTGTTCATAGTGTTCATATGATCTAGAGGAATAAAATCCAAACTGAGTATAATAAAAACGTTTCATAAGATCTTAGACATTTGTTTTTCCAAGGACCATGTGACCACGCTACCCACAATCTCCTGACACGGTGTTCTTGAAAATCGACATCTTGTTCAAAAATTGCACAGTGCCTTATTGAGAAAAACCCTAGTCTTGAGGATCCTCCAAAAAACTCTTTTCCAAGAAACAAAATGATAGTAGAGGGGCCCCACAAGATGAAACCTAGTGCCTCAAATATAATGTAACTAAAAATTCATCCATCTGAGTCTTGGTTAGAGTTTTATCACTAATTACAACTCACCTCCACAAGCCATTCAAGGACATGTTGGAAATTTGGTTTGGGGCATAAAATCCAAACTAAGTAGCATAACGGAGTTCTGTAATCTCCCATAGGTTTGTTTCTCCAATTCCCATGTGACCACACTACCCATAATCACCTGACATAGTGTTCTTAAAAATAAACCTCTTGTTTATAAATTGCATTGTGCCTCATTGAGAAAAACCCCGACTCTGGAGATCCTCCAACAAACATTTTTCTCGGAAATGAAATGACAATGGAGGGGCCCTCTCACTGAAACCCATTTCCCTAGATCCAATGCAACCAGAGGTTTATCCATCCGAGGCCCGATTATAGTTTTATCACTATTTTCAACTCGCCTACTCAATCCATTCAGGGGCATGTTGGCAATTTGGTTCGAGGGCATAAAATCTAAACCGAGGAACTTAACAGCGTTCCATAAGATCCCACATGTCTATTTGGACAAGACCCATGCAACCATGCTACCCAAACTTGTTGGAACACAATGTTATTGAAAGTTAATCTATTGTTCTGTTGACAGGCGTAAATGACACACCGTCAATTGGAAAGTCAAATCTGGACCGTGGTTGTCTAAATAACCCAAGTTGTTTGGAATGAAATGACCCGGCGGGTTTTATGGCTCTGTTGGCCAATTGATGTTCTAGAAATAATAAAATAAAAGAAACTAATATATAGCTATAATACTAATAATATATTCTAATACTTACAAATGTTCAAATGGAAACACGAATATGAGCATATGATTATAAACAGTTTGTGTACAGTGTACAAGATTTTCTTGACATCTTGTGAAACAAATGTTTTTTTTTCAAGTGTTTATAGAAGAAATAAAGAAAACACATACATTTTTCTATTTTCTTTTGAATATATAAAGATCTAAAACTAACGAATGCTAATAAAAAAGAACTGAAATAATAATGCGTAAACCGTCAAAAGCTAATTCATGTTGTTCTTATTTCATTAATAAAATATTTTAAATAAATAACATGTAAACTAACCTGTAACTAATCGACTAAACTGAGTTTATATTCTTGTGCAATTCAAGACTCCTGATTGTCTTGCATATGAGGGAAAATTGTAACAGAACATAGCTAATACTCCCAAAATAAACTCAAAGATGCATTGGAGAATGAATATAACGACAGAATGATAAATGTACAAATATGGTGATCTTATAATAATGAACACTTATAAATAGATGAAACTCAATACAAAGCATTCATATAATCCATCACTCAATATCTAGCATAAATCAATAATAATTAAATGGTAGATCCATCACAAATATAATATGGAAGAACAAATTATAGACATAATTAAAGTACTTAATAATATGAAATACCATATGATAACCAGACTAAAGTTGCATCAAGCATTACAGTATTTCATAGGATGGAGGAAAAAACATAATGGGGTAAGCGTCACACAGGAAATGATGAACAACTTCTCCATAATGGTTCTCTAAACATCATATGTCCATAATGTATCCCAACCAAATATGTCTTCACTATTAACAATGATCATTATTTAAGGTAGCTAAGGTTTCACATAATCTTATCATGCAAGATAGAGTGCAATCCCCCAAAATAGATAGTATTACAAAAATAGTACAAATGGAAACCACTCCTGTAGGAGTTGTTTTGTGAAAATAATAACAAAGTTTTATAAACATAAAAGAAATAAACTACTAAATAATAGAGCGTATGATCCAATATGGTTTAACCATGTAAAAAACAACATAATTATCATATTCCTGTGGATAGAAAAAATGAAATTGATATTCAGGAAGTAATGATAACTAATATTCAAAAATAGTCTGGCTACAAAATCATATATTCTGTAGCTAGTCTTATTATTCTCAAAGAAAATCGAAATTGAATCTTCCTATTTTAATTTTTCATAACAGTATGAAATAAAATCAAACAAAATCATTTTACCATTAGAAATTAGCAAGTGAAGGAACAAACATTTCTGAATTAATGATGGCATTGAAGTTGGTTGCATTTTTTATGATTAGATTATCGGTTCTTTTGGGTATTTTATTTTCTCGCTTAGTGCATGCTTTCAACTATTGGTTTTCTTGTTCAAGTAAATCATTGCGAGAAACCACACGTTTTACTTGTTCCTGTAACAAAGGAATGTCCCTGTAATAGTGTTCTATCAAATCTAAGAAACTATCACAATGTACTGGTGCAATAGCAGACCGATGTGGAATGTTTTCAGCAATGGGTATTTCATGTTTCCCTGTGTCTTGTTTCAAGTCATGACCAATGCTAGCAAACCCTATTGTCATTTGAGACATGAAGGTAACCTAGAGACAAAATCATACTGCTCAACTTGACCAATAATTTATTTTTTGAGAGACTGGTTATCTGGATCTTCCCGAGCAAGGAAATCATTGATTTATTCATTTGAACAATGATAATTTACCTTGATCGTAGAGATAGAGCTCAAATGATCATTTTTTCGATTCCTTAAACTCCTAGATATCAATCGACCAAACCTCTTGTTCATGAAATTCAAAGCTGAACTCTGCTTTTTCTTACCCTAACTAAATTTCCTAACAGTAGGTCTGTCACTATGGTTCTGATTAGGTTCATTAGCAAGAACATGGGAAACGTTTCCTTTTAATTTGTCAACTACCTGTTCCAACAATTTCTTCGACGAGAAAATATATAGTGATTTATTAACCATGAGGGTTTGCAAAGAAATGGACACAGATTCATTAGTTTTACAACCATCTGGTGAAATGAAACCCTGACTTTCGGTCACATGACTATCAAAAATTGGGTTTACATTTGAAGGAAGGTTCACTGTGTTTTCGGTCTCGAAAAAACCATTTTGACTCAGGAAACTTTCCCAATTATCCCCGATTTGTGACAGGTGAGATATCAATAGAATTTTTATGAGCCCATGATGAAAGAGGCTCGACAGAGAATTCATTTTCTACCTCTTAAAGCGTTTTGACATTTTGTATAGGCTCATTAACAAGTAGAACGACATGTTCAATTCAAACCTTATGAACAACATAAGCAGTCATATGTGGTATAAAAATACCAAACTATACATGCCCTTGCAGGTTATAAACTGTTTCAAAATCAAAATAAGTTCATCCCATCATGGTTTTAGTAGTTTAGTAGGAATACCTTTAGGGCAGCAGGTAGACTTACGAGATACCATGAACAAGCTCCATGGAACATCCTCCATTTTAGCATTTTTAAACCACTTTTCACCTTCCTGTGGGAGCCCTATTTCTCAAGTGACAGAGTCCTTCGTGACCTACAATTGCACATCCACGACCTTGGCCCTAAACACATCAAATCTCTGCGCAAAGTCCTATGTGACCGCAAGGTTATAATCATCGAATTTCCTGAGGAAGATATCCCAACCGTGAGCCTTCAAATCATTGATGACATCATCGTGGGAAAGAATATATTGACAGTCGTTCGGTTCGATTCGAACCACATGGGCCATGACCACCATGAAATAGACCCAATAGATATCACAGGAGGGGGACTTAGGCTTCCAATAAACGAGTAGAAAAGAGAGGTCTATGCAAACTACAATGGCCTAAAAACTACGAAGTTTGGAGACTTCCATATCTTAATAAAATGAGTTTGGAAAAACAATAAAACTAGAGGGCTCACAGAACTATGCACCATTACCCATAATGAAAATCAAACCCTCCATGAGTATCAAACGCCAATTCGAATAATGAATGATTTCATTAATGTACAACACAACAGGGTGAGGTGAAGTCGTGGGTACAACAGGCCTGTATCAAGCGACATGAAAGTTGATATGACTGTTGAGAGCATGAAAACCATATCGAATGCTAATCCAATGTTTTTCACATTCAAATATTTCACAAATTAAAACCAAACGATCAACCATGGAACCGATTTAAGTCACATTACCCATAATGCATAAAATTGTGGGTAATGAATTAATCAATGAGTTGAGAAAACTTGAAGCTTAGCAACATATGGGTGCCTTCAAAGTGAAATTTCTTAGGTAGACAATACAACTATAACATCATTATCCCAAACCAAGTTTTTGTTTAAACTCCATTCTTATAGTCATGAATTTTAAAACAAAACAAACGAAAATTCAAACGAAAAACTTAATAAGATAAGTTTAACCCAATCATTGCCTCGAAGCCCAAAAAAATTTAAATTTAAATTTAACATGAGTGTCTATAAATTTAAGGAGGTGGCAGCTACATAAAGGTATAATCTCTTTGTGGTGATTTTAATTGTGATAAAAATCAAAAAAATTGTTGGCTGCCAACAATGGCGACATACTGGTAAAAGAAGTTATCTCCGCATTACCAGAAAATTTATGTCAGGGACTCAGATGAAATAAATTTTTAGAAATATTAAACAACAGATCAAGAATTCCAATCATAACTCAGAAAATAACACATTTTAGTATTGGATGTATTTTTGTTCAAAAAGGTAATTTGGTGTCTAATTTAGATTACAAGTGTAGCAATTTTTATATAGATAACTTCGATACCGTTGACAGGGCCACTGCTTCCAGTAGACGTCCATAGCCTCGGCAGGGATGTCATTTAACCGAATCTAGTACCTATATTTTTTCCAAGAGTTTTCCATTCATGATAAAAACATCTTCATACTTGATCAAATCAAAAGACATTCCTGAGAATCTTCTTAAACCCGACATTGCTTCTCTACTAGCGATCCTGTTTAGTACCTCGACGAAGTTGCCTTGGTATCATGAGTGCATTTACCCGCTGCCAGCAGACCTGTTTAGTGTCTCGAAGGGTTTACAAACACTTCACACATACTACAGTTCTTTCAAACCTCTAGAATTTGTTTATAAATTTGCAGAAACTTCATGATATTCACGTGAGTGAGGTGATACTGAAAATCTCATAGAATGAAAATCTTGATCATTTACAAATTATTTTTCTGTTTTGATGACTTTAATCATAATTTGGACAGTTATATTTCTGTTAAGAAATCATCTTTAGGATGGGGAAGCACACTGAGTTGTTTTCATTAAAAGGGACAGTGTTAGCATTTTGTTAAGGATAATCATGTCTTCCTATAATTTCAATGAGAAACCAGAAACACCAATTAGAATAGAATCCTACTTCTGTTGGTCTGAGTTTAGCATTTTCTATTCAGATGCTTAAGAGGTTAACAACTTCTGCAAATGAATGAGAATTTTGATTCCATTAAACAAATGAAATCGCGACTCAAACATAATTATTTAGAAAACAAATCAAAATCAAGCAAAATCAAAAGAATCAAAATAAAAAATAAAAAATAAAATTAAAATATTTACAAAAAGGTGGATTGGAAATCATCAGGTGAAATACCTCTTGAGATCCTGTCCACTCACTAGGAAAGTATCTTGATGTCCCTCCAAATTATGCAGACGGAAAGAGATAAGACACAATTTTTCAGAAATTACAAACGATCCCAGCCACAAGTTTTGGAACTTGATATGTTCCCCCTTACCCTCATGGGCTTTGTCCCACTTGAGAACCAAATCTCCAATGTCAAAATTCTTATCAGAAGATGAATTTGAATCAAACTAGTTTTTTACAACTTTTTAGTGTTGATCCATTTTATGCTTGGCTTGTGTTCTCACCTCTTCTAGTTTTAATAAAGCATCTATCTGATTTTCTAGAGGAGGGCACTCTTCTTCTTGAACTTTCTGTGATACTTGCAGAGAAGGAAGTAAAACATGTGGGGGGAGGATGGCTTCTCTTCCGTAGACGAGGAAGAAAGGGGATTTACCAACAAAATATTTTGGAGTTACCCTATCATCCCAAAGTTCACTGTATAATGCATTGTGCCAATTCTTGTGATTTTCTGAAACTGTCCTTTTGATAATCTTGATTAAATTTTTCTTTGTTCATTCTGCTAGGACATTCCCTTGAGGGTAGTAGCTTGCAGAATAATTCAATTTGATCCCTTTTTCCAGAGAAAAAAATTTCATATCAAGGGATGAAATATAAGAGGTGTTATAAAAAACCAGGCATTCGAGAATTCTGAATCGAGTAATGATGTGGGAGTTTAGAAAATATACTACCTGATTTGTGTTGACCACTTTGAAAGGTACAACTTCAAACCATGTTGTAAAGTAATCCATTTTTATGAGGATGTATTTGTGTTGTTACAAATAAGGGGATTTGATTGGTCCTATGATATCTAGACCCCATTGTTGAAAAGGTGCATCTACAGTAAGAGGTTGCAAAGGGAAACTTGCCTTTTCCACACATCCTACAACCTTTTGACAGATTATAAATTTGCGGGACAACACATGGGCATATTTAAACAAGGTAGGCCAATAGTATTGTTAAGCCCTAATATTGTCTCATTAACCCTTAATTGGGGTATATTAGATTAGTAATGTTATTTTATTTATGTCGGCTTTAGGTCATTAGTTGTAATTATACCTCCTAGCCTCCTATATATACCAAGGAGACATTTTCATTTTGAATCATATTGTACTTGAACATTTAAGTGGGGTAAAAAGAGGTTTCCCCCTCGAAGAGGCTTATTATCTGAAATTATCTCTTTTTCAAGGCGTTGAGTACTATTCATGAGGTTTTTCTATGCTATATTGATGTTTGGTTCTTAACATATGGTATCAAAGCTCAAGGTATTGGGGTTTTGCTGCTACATCTGAGACACCGTGGAATTTTCACTATAACTATTTTTTCTACAAAATTTCAGAAGGAACAACTTGGAGGATATTTAGTAGACAGATCAAGGTACGTTGGGTTCCAAATTCAGCTCCTAAGGCCTTATACTTTCAGAGATACAACCTGTACAAGATAGGGTTCTGGAATCATCCTGAAATGAGTCATTACGGATTTTTCACTATAAAATTTTTTGTGTAACATTTCAGACCCCGAACTCTTGAGGAAATTTACAAAAATTAGTAAGGTATTTTTGGTAAAAAGTTCAGCTTTTAGGTCAATTTAAATTTGTAGATACACCTTGTGTAAGATAGGGTATCTGACTATTCCTATTGACTAGTCTCAAGAATGTGTTCCAGGTAAAACAATCATAACTTCTTGCTAGAGTATCCAAGTTGAGTGGGACTAGTCTCATTGGATCGGGAACAGTATGTAGTATTTTGGGTGTGAGTTTCAGAATTTGATATCAATTATTTTGTGTAGGGCATGCTATACAAGTGAGATATCCTAGAAAGGACAAAAATAGGCAAGTTGAGAGGAAGTTACCGTAAATTCCACTTGGCACATCCAATTTTGATAAGACCTATGGCATTGCAGAGAAGAAATATCAAAGAAATACCTAAAAGAAATTTTCATACCCAGAAGGGCCGAAACTTGGGAGATAAAACAGAATAAATATTGTCTAGCAGAACCACCTCAAAATCAAGATTCAAAAGTGATACTTGGCCAACATGCCACCGAAAAAGGGACCTTCTACACCAAATAAGCCTCCAGAAAATCCTAATTGGACTCTTGATGAAGGTGAAGAAATGCGTAGGGACATAAATGAACTACAAAATAAGATGGATTTAATGGAAGCTAAGTTGATGGATTCAGTAGAAGCTAAGTTGGATACTAAGATGGATTCAATGGAAGCTAAGTTGGATACTAAGATAGATGGTTTAAAATGGGAAATCATGGAAGTATTGAAAAATTTCGTAACAGAGAAGACACCTGAAAGTGAAAATGCATCCCATGAAATTCATGTTGAGGACACAAGGAAGGTGAATCAAGAATGGAGAAACTCCA
>JZKD02S1936420.1:212681-227579 GCA_000966675.3 Picea glauca | reverse complement strand
GACATTTTCATTTTGAATCATCTTGTACTTGAACATTTAAGTGGGGTAAAAGGAGGTTTCCCCCTCGAAGAGGCTTATTATCTGAAATTATCTTTTTTTCAAGGTGTTGAGTACTATTCCTGAGGTTTTTCTATGCTATATTGATGTTTGTTTCTTAACAAGTACCCAACTATTAAAACTTTGTGAGAAATGGTATCTCCACCAAAGGGACCACCAACTTCACCTACATGAAGTTTAGCCAACACTCTTTCAGACTCCTCCTTTTATATACAATGCAAAAAAACACCATCAAAGTTCTTTCGGAATAAAATATCATTGATTAGTTGGAAATATGAGGATTTAATCCTAAGTGCTCTTATATTTTTAAGATCAAGATTACGGTGAGTAGATCCATGCGTTAAATAAAATTTAATTTTCTCATACCAAGAATTATGTGTATTTTTGTACATAGTTGATCTGTCTTTTGTTGTGTTGATCTACAATTGATGTATTTATTTGACTTTCTTGTTCCTCAACTGAGTCATCCACTAGTTTACATAGGCCTTGACCTCTAACAATTTGTGCAAGAGTTATTTCAAGGTCATATTATTGTAGTGAAGTCATCAAATTTTCCCTTTTCTCACCTATCTCTTTTTGTACTAACAGGTTTCTCACAACGGGGTAAGGAACAACAACTTTGGTTTTGGATTTCAACAGGTAAGATCGGAAGTGTTTCACTGTTTTAAAAACAACATATGCATGTTGATCTACTATTGGGTAATTAAGTTCTTCTCCTTTAAAATAAGAGTTCGTGAAGGAAATGGGTATCTCATTGTTTTCAATGTTTTTCTGTGTAAGTACAACAACATAAGATCGGTCAGATGCAAAAGTGTAAAGAGTGAAATCCTGATGAAAAATTGAGACTCATCAAGGAGGGGGATTCTATTATTTATTTTCTAATTGAATCAAAATCCAAATTTTCTTGAGCTCCCCAATGGTACACAACATCTTCTTTAATTAAATTTTGTAACGGCCTAACCATTTCTGAGAAACTCGAGACAAATATTCTGACAAAATTAATCTTGCCCAAAAAGGATTGCATGGCCTTTTTGGAAGAAGGAGGGGGAATTTTAGCAATGGCTTGGGTTCTTTCAGGGTCAATAATCATTCCATCCTTAGATACTATAAACCCAATAAGTTTTCCTTGCTCTCTTGCAAAGACCAATTTCTTAGGGTTGAGAGATATGTCGAACAAGCGACATCGTTCCAAGACAGACCTAAGGTGACACAAGTGGTCTTTCTTGTTTTTAGAAATTACCATGACATCATCAATATAGACCACAAATAACTGGTTAATGAGGCCATGGAAAGCAATGTCCATTGCTCTTTGGAAATTCACACCGACATTAATTATTCCAAAATGCATTTTCCTGTAGGCATAAGTGCCCCATGGAGTACGAAAGATGGTTTTAAGATGGTTTGATGGAGACATAAGGACCTTATTGTATCCCAAAAAACCATCTAGCAGAGATGGTCTTTTGGAACCAGACCCTTGTTGTATAATCTGTTCCATTGGTGGAACCAGGTAGTTGTCTTTGTTAGATGCTCGATTTAGCTTATGAAAGTCGACATAGATTCGAATTTCACCACTTTCCTTCCTTACAGGGACTAAAGTAGACACCCATTGAGTATGCCTAATCAGGAAAATTATCTTTGCAGTTAGTAATTTGTTTAGTTCCTTTTTAATCGTAGGTTCCAATTTATGATTTATTTTTCTCATATTATGTTGAAAAATATGTGTTTGGGGCTTCATGGGGATTACATGTTGTATGATTTTCGGATCAAATGTTTTCAAGTCATCATACGTCCAAGCAAATACATCTTTAAATTCTTTAAATAATTTTATGAAAGTAGATCTTTCTTGCTCGGAACATCCCCTTCCCAGATTAATATTTTGAGGATTATCTCTTGTTCCTAAATTAACAGTTTCATATATCAAAGAGGAACTGTTAGTTTTACAGTTGACCACCCCTCTAAACTTATCATGCAAGTCATAAAATTTTTCTAATCTCATGACAGATCTAGGGATAAAATTTACTAGCCCAAATGTTGATTCAAGATATTTAGGATCATATATTACCATGAAGTCTCAGAGATTCTCATCATGAGTGCCTTCATCAAAGGACTACATCTTGGAAGGTGTGTTCTATATGCAAAGAGTTGATGATCTGATGATCATCATTGAATACTCTCCAATTCGTGATGTTATCTGGAATCGACGCTCTGAACAACAATTCAATCAAAAACAAATTAGGAGAAAGACCTTTAGTAGGCAACGATTTAGAAGCAACATTGTCTAGTAGATCAGCTTCTGAATTACTCATCCTAGGAATAGAATTTATATTAAATGATGAAAATTTATGCATTAAACTCCATACCTCGGTTTGGTATCTTTTCAGATGCGGTGATAAACAATGTATGGCGTTTCTTACCTGCTTGACCATGATTTTTGAATCACCGAATACTATCAAATTTTGCACGTCCATATCCAATGCTTTCCTAAGTCCTTGTAGAAGTGCTTCGTACTCGGCCATGTTGTTAGTGCATTAAAACTCTAATCGACAAGAAATAAATCTTTTATTACCTATAGGGTCAATGAGTACACAACCAACACCTCCTCCTTCTTAGCATTTCGATCCATATAAATATAAGGACAAGATCTGTGTGTCATTAGCAGTGCTTGGCGCATTTGGCGAAGCTGATATCTGAGTGCAGACCATTACTTTAGATTGCATTTCTGGGTCTGTGATAGGAGAAATTTCAGTCATGAAGTTACCAAAAAAGGTATTCATCCCCTGTGTTTCCATTGAATTTATTGTGGAAATGAAAGGCCAGTTTGGATCATTCAAATCTGTCATGGTATGCTTAAGATAACGTTCTTGGTTTATCCTGATTTTATTGGGCTATCCATTTTCTGGCAGCCATAAGTGAGACTAGTCTGTAGCGAAATAACCATGCAGTTGTTCTGATCAATCTCTTCTTAAAAAGAACCCATAAAATTTGGGAATATCAACAAAGATAATATCAATAACCTGATGAACTTTAGGATTGGATGATAATCTAATCAACACATTCTTAAGCTCACTAATTACTTTAACATTCGTTCGATCTAGCTGAATAATTTTAAGATCAGAAGGTTGTACTTCTGCATTAATTTTTTGACATACAGATAGAGGCATCATGTTTGATGATGCACCAGAGTCAACCATACAATTATGTACATTCCTATTAAAAACTTCAAAGGTTAATAAAAAAAATGGGACATTTTTCCATGTGGAAACAACAAAATTCTGCTGATTTTTTATTGTTGTCTCTAAAACAGTTTTATTTACATTTGCTACAGATTTTTCTGCTAAGTCCCTTTTGCCTTGAGGTTCATATGTCTTTTTAGTTGGGACATTTTTAGCTCTGTTTGAATCAATTTCCGCTATTTTTTTTCTTCTAACGTCACTCTTTTTACTGTTTTCAACGATGCTTTGAAGCATTTTCTCCAAAATAAGAGGAAATTTCAACAGTTCAAAAACATAAATATTTTCCCTTAATTTTTCAGATCTTCAATTAAATCATATTCTAAAACTGGGGCAGCTAAGTTTTGTCTAGTTTCAGTTTGCTTTGTTTGTTTAGGAAACACATTTTTACTTGTTTCTGTAGTGGGCTTGGTCTGTGATTTAATCCTAGTGTTGTAAGGGTGGACAGTTTCAAAATTTGCTTGAAAGATAATGTCTGACAAGTTCCCAAAAATAGGGGGAGATGAGTCCTCCTCTTCTGGTATCTCTTCCTCAACTATATATTCAATATTTCCAGGAGGAACATAAACAAAATTTTCATGCGCTTCTAATATCATTTGCAAAGTATACTGTAAAGTTTTCAAATTTAGACCTTCTATGGTCGTGTTTGGTCGGTTTAGAGGGAAAGTATTTCTAAAAGGAGTTTTAAAACTTCATTTTCTTATTGATGCCTCCTCGGTTGATATATTCAATTCCATGACCTGATTGGACAATTTTTTGAAAGCTTTCTGGAATCTCTCTAAGTCTAAATTTTCTTGTTGATTTTTTGTTTAAGGAGGCCTAGTAAGAATCTCTATTTTCTTCTGAGAGGATGAATTTGTTTCAACTTCACTATTCAGATTATCTTTTAAGCTTAATATATCTTTCTCAATTTGTCTTTCCTCCTCAAAGGATTTTAACAAAGTGTTCTTCTTGTACCTTTTAACCCATATGTCTATGTTATTTTGCAAGGCCTTAGCATAGTATGCAACAATTAGACTTTCTGCAGACATCAAGTATACGGGGATTTTGTTCTTTAACGTGAGAAACCTTTGGTTAAAGTCCTTCACTTTTTCTTTAGGGTTCATTTTTAATCTAGAGAGCTTCATAAGGAGGAATTCCAGAGATTTATCATCTCCAAATTTTTCCAGAAAACAAGTTTTGAACTTGTCCCAAGAGACAATGGTCTAGGGTTGTTGAGAAAAATACCAAGTGGAGGCATTTCCTTCAAAAGTATAAGGACATAATATGCATAGGTACATCCTTTTGTTCAAAACTATGGAGCCTAATGGCTAACATAAATTTCTTGATGTGATCCTCAGTTGATTTCTTTGAATCTGGATCAAATTTGGGCAACCATTTCTCCAGATGTTTAGGTAATGGGTGTTGGGGTGTAGGTATAGCCATGAAATATTAATCGAGCCAGGGTCTGGAAAGATTATTTTTTTTTTCCATGAGAGAAGGTGGAGTTGAAGGCTAAGATGGTTCTGATGATTAATTGCCTTTGTCTGAGGACTCACCTCCCAAAGAAGGTAGAGAGGAACTAGGTGGGGATGGTGGAATACTACATCCTCCAGCACTAGGGATAAGGGTTTTAGTAGGATTGGTGATATTCATAGTCCCTATAGTATTTCTTGGAAGACTAGTGCTTTGAAGTTGTTCTTGTAAGTTTGTAAAGTTCAAGGGTTTATTGAGTTGTCTACTAGGTTGTCTAATACGGGATAAAGAACTTTGAGTTCTTATAAGTGATTGGCGGACAATTTCCTGGATGTCAATCCCTTGAGGGAGTGGTGTCACTGGTTTGAAAGGAATATCGGGGTTATCATTTTAGGTAGTTGTTGTTTCAAGTGTAACATTTGTATCAGTGAGACTACAAGTTGCGATGGGAGAATGGTTGTTTGGAGGGGTCTTGCGACCTTCATGTTCCATCAATCAAATTCAGGCCCTCCTTCTAGCGCCATTTGTTGACAGGTATAAATGACACACCATCAACTGGATGGTCAAATCCAAATTGGGGTTGGCTAAATAACCCAAGTTTTTTGGAATGAAATGACCCGACGAGTTTTATGGCTCTGTTGGCCAACTAAATTCCTAGAAATAATAAAAGAAAAGAAACTAATCTATAGCTATAATACTAATAATATATTCTAATAATTATAAATGTTCAAATGGAAACACAAATATGAGCATATGATTATAAACAGTTTATGTACAGTGTACAAGATTTTCTTGACATCTTGTGAAACAAATGTCTTTTTTTTTAAGTGTTTATAGAAGAGATAAAGAAAGCACATACATTTTTTTTGTTTTCTTTTGAATATCTAAAGATATAAAAATAACAAATGTTAATCAAATAGAACTAAAATAAGAATATGTAAATAGTCAAAAGATAATTCATGTTGTTCTTATTTCATTAACAAAATATTTTAAATAAATAACATGTAAATTAACCTGTAACTAATCGACTAAACTGAATTTATCTTCCTATGCAATTCAAGACTCCTGGCTGTCCTTCATATGAGGGAAACCTATAATAGAACAGAGCTAATACTCCAAGAATAAAATCAAAGATGCATTGGATCATAACTATAAAGACAACTTGATAAATTTACAGATCTAGTGATCTTATAATAATGAACACTTATAAATAGAGGAAACTCAATACAAAGCATTCATATAATCCATCATTAAATATCTAGCATAAATCAACAATAATTAAATGGTAGATAAATCATAGAGGTAATATGGAACAACAAATTACAGACATAATTAAAGTACTTAATAATATGAAATACCATATGATAACTAGACTAAAGTTGCATCAAGCATTACGATATTTCATAGGATGGAGGCAAAAACATAATGGGGTAAGAGTCACAAAGGTCTAAAGCCAAATGATGAACAACTTCTCCATAATGGTTCTCAAAAAATCATGTCCATAATGTATCCCAACCAAATATGTCTTCACTACTAACAATGATCACTATTTAAACTGGAAACCACTCCTGTAAGAGTTGCTTTGTGAAAATAATAACAAAGTTTTATAAACATAAAAGAAAGAAACTACTGAATAATAGAGCATATGATACAATATGGTTTCTCCATGTAAACAACAACATAATTATCATCTTCCTGTGGATAGAAAAAAAGAAATTTATATTTAGGAAGTAATGCTAACTAATATTCAGAAATAGACTGGCTACAAAATCAAAGATTTTGTAGCTAGTCTTATTACTATCAAAGAAAATCGAAAATAAATCTTCCAATTTTAATTTTTCATAACAGAGTAAAATAAAATCAAACAAAATCATTTTTCCATTAGAAATTAGCAAGTGAAGGATTAGACAGTTCCGAATTAATGATGGCATTGAAGTTGGTTGCATTTTTTATGATTCGATTACCGGTTCTTTTGGGTTTTTTTTTTTCTCTCTCTCTGTGCATGCTTTCAACTCTTGGTTTTCTTGTTCAAGTAAAGAATTGCAAGAAACCAAATGTTTTACTTGAGAATGTAACAACAAAATGTCCCTGTAATAGCGTTCTATCCAATCTAAGAAACTATCACAATGTACTGGTGTAATAGCTGACCGATGTGGAATTGTTTTAGCAACAGGTATTTTGCGTTTCCCTATGGTTTGTTTCAATTCATTTCCAATGCTAGCAAAATCCTATTGTCCTTTGAGACATGAAGGTAACCTAGAGACAAAATTATATTGCTCAACCTAACCAAAAGGTTTGTTTTTTAGAGACTGGTTATCCGGATCTTCCCGAGAAAGGAAATCGTTGATTTCTTCATCTGAACAGTGATCATTGACCTCGATCATAGATATCGAGATCAAATGATCCTTTTTTCAATTCCTTAAGCTCCTAGATATCAATCGACCAGACCTCGTTTCATGAAATCCAAATCTGAACTTTGATTTTTCTTACCCTTACAAAATTTCCTAACAGTAGGTTTGTCACTATGGTTCTAATTAGGTTCATTAGCAAGAACAAGGGAAAATTTTCCTTTTAGTTCGTCAACTACCTATTCCAATGATTTCTTAGACGATAAAATACATCGTGATTTCTTAACCATGGGGGTTTGCAAAGCAATGGACACAGATTTATTAATTTCACAACCATCTGGTGAAATGAAACCCTGAATTTCGGTCACGGGACTATAAAAAATTGGGATTACATTTGAAGGTGGGTTCACTGTGTTGTCGATCTAGGAAAAACCATTTCGACTAAGGAAACTTTCCCAATTATCCCTGATTTGTGACAGGTGAGATATGAACAAGATTTTTATGAGCCCGTGAAGAAAGAGGCTCGACAAAGAATTCATGCTCTGCCTCTTAAAGTGTTTCAACATTTTGTATAGTCTCATTAACAGGTAGAATGGCATGTTCAATTCAAACCCTATGAACAACATAAGCAGGCAAATGTGGTATAAAAAGACCAAACCATAGGTGCCCTCATAGGTTATAAACTGTTTCAAAATCAAAATAAGGTCATGCCATCGTGGTTTTAGTAGTTTAATAGGAATACCTTTAGGGCAGCAGGTAGACTTATGAGATACCATGGACAAGCTCCATGGAACATCCTCCATTTTGGATTTTTAAATTGCTTTTCACCTTCCTATGGGAGTCCTTTTTCTTGGGTGACAGAGTCTTTTGTGACCTGCAATTGCACATCCCTAACCTTGGCCCTAAACACATCAAATGTCTACGCAAAGTCCTATGTGACCAGAAGGTTGTAACGATCAAATTTTATGAGGAAGATATCCCAACCATGAGCCTTCAAATCATCGATGACATCATCATGGGAAAGAAGAGATTGATAGTTGTTCGGATCGATTCGAACCACATGGGCCATGGGTATCGTGAAATAGACCCAATAGATATCACAGGAGGGAGACTTAGGCTTCCGATGGCCTGAAAAATTAGACTTAGACTTAGATATCACAACAGGGAGAGGTCCGTGCAAACTACAATGGCCCGAAAACTACGAAGTTTGGAGAGAGACATAGATTAATAAAATGAGTTTGGGAAAATGAAAAACCAGAGGGCTCGTAGAACTATGAGCCGTCACCCATAATGAAAATCAAACCCTCCACTAGTATGAAACACCAATTCGAATAATGAATGGTTTCATTAATGCACAGGACAGTAGGGTGAGGTGAAGCCGTGGGTACAATAGGCTTGTACCAAGCGACATGAAAGTTGATATGACTGTTGAGAGCATGAAAGCCATATCGAATGTTAATCCAATGTTTTTCACATTCAAATATTTCACAAATTAAAACCAAATGATCAATTGTGGAACCGATTTATGTCACATTACCCATAATGCATAAAAATAGTGGTAGTGAATTAATCAATGAGTTTATAAAACTTGAATCTTAACAACATATGGTTGCCTTCAAAGTGAAATTTCTTAGGTAGAAAATACAACTATAACATCATTATCCCAAACCAAGTTTTTTTTAAAACTTCATGCTTACAGTCATGAATTTTAAAACAAAGAAAACAAAAAAATTAATAAGATAAGTTTAACCCAATCATGGCCTCGAAGCCCAAAAATATGAGTGTTTATAAATTTAAGGAGGTGGCAGCTACATAAAGGTATAATCTCTTTGTAGTGATTTTAATTGTGATAAAAATCGACAAAATTGTTGGCTTCCAACATGTTCAGAAATTGTATTGTGCCTCATTGATCAAAACGCTAGTTCCAGAGATCCTCAAACAAACACTTTTTCAGGAAACAAAATGATATTGAGGGGAGCCCACTAGCTGAAACCTGGTGCCCTGGATCCAATGCAACTAACATTTCATCCATCTGACGCCTAATTAGAGTTTTAACACGAGTTGCAACTCACCTCCTCAATTCATTCAGGAACATGTTGGTGATTTGGTCTGGGGGAATAAAATCCAAACCGAGTAGCATAACATAGTTTTGTAAGCTCCTACACATATATTTTACCAATACCCACACAACCATGCTACCAATAATCTATTTTCACAATGTTGTTGAAAATTGATCTCTTGTTCATAAATTGCATTGTGCCTCATTGAACAAAACCCTATTTTCATAGATCCTCCAACAATTATTTTTTTTGGCAATGGAATGACAATGGAGGGGCTCCACTAGTTGAAACCTAGTGCCCCAAATCCAATGCAACAAACATTTCGTCCATCCAAGGCCCGATTAGAATTTTATCACGAGTTGAAACTCGCCTCCTCAAGCCATTCAGGGACATGTTAGAAATTTGGTCCGGGGGCATAAAATAAAAAAAAGTAGCATAATGAAGTTCCTTAAGCTATTGCACATCTTTATTTCCAAGGTCCACCTAGCCAAGCTACCCAAAATATCTTGGAATAATGTTCCTGGAAATAGATCTCTTGTTCAAACATTGCATTGTGCCTCATTGAGAAAAACCCTAGTTTCGAAGATCCTCCAAAAAACTCTTTTCATGGGAAAAAAATGACAACAGAGGGGACCCACTAGCTAAAACTCGATTCCTTGGATCCAATGCAATCGACAGTTCATCCAACCGAGGCCCATTTTGATTTTTATCACGAGTTGCAGTTCGCCTCCTCAAGTCATTCATGGATATGTTGGCAATTTGGTTTGGGGGCATAAAATACAAAATGAGAAACATAACGGAGTTCCGTAATATCTTCCATGTGTGTTTTTCCAAGTTCCACATGACCACACTATCCATAATCGCCCGACACAATGTCTTGAAAATAGACCTCTTGTTCCGAAACTAAATTGTGTCTCATTGAGAAAAACCATAGTTCTAGAGATCCTCCAACAAATATTTTTCTGGAAAAAAAAATGATAACAAAAGGGCCTTATTAGCTAAAACCAGATGCATCAGATCCAATGCAATCGATGATTCATCCATCTAAGGCCCGATTAGATTTTTATCACGAGTTGCAACTTGCTTCCTCAAGCCATTCGGGGACATGTTGACAATTTCGTCCAAGAGAATAAAATCCAAACCAAGCAGTAAAATAGAGTTATGTAATCTCTTGCACATCTATTTCACCAAGTCCCATGCGACAATAGTACCCACAATCTCCTGGAACAATGTCCTTGGAAATCAACCTCTTTTTCAAAAAATGCACTATGCATCACTAAGAAAAACCCTAGTTCTGGAGATCCTTCAAAAATGCTTTTTTGGGAAACATAATGACAACAAAGGGGCTCCACTAGAAAAAAATAAATTCCCTAGATCCAATGCAACTAACGGTTCCTCCATCTGAGGCCTGATTAGATTTTTATCGCAAGTTGCAACTTGCCTCCTCAATCCATTCAAGAACATGTTGGAAATAGACCTATATGTAAGCCATGACCATGACATAGACCTAGACCAAGACCTAGACCTAGACCTAGACCTAGACCTAAACCATGACATATACCTATACCTAGAACAAGACCTATACCTACACCAATACCATGACCTATACCATAACATAGACCATGAACTATACCATGACCTAAACAATGACAAGACAAGACATGCCAAGGCAAGGCATGGTGAGGAAATGCCTAGGTGTAGGTATGACAATGAAAGGCAAGGAAAACCAGGGCAAGACATGAAAAGGCTAAGGAAGGCTAGACATGGTAAGGCAATGCAATGTGTAGGTCTAGGTCTACATTCTATCTCTTGTTATAAAATTTATTGAGTTAAAAGATTACTTTTTATTTCTTTGATTTTAAATAAGGCCTTGAAGTTATGTTTTTTTTCATGCAGTCCAAAATAAAGTATGGATCGATAGCATAATGAAACTACACCATAAGGATGGAACATAAACCTATTTAGTGATATCCCTTTCTATGTAAATCCTATTAATTATGATAATCCATGTTTCACAACTATGAATATACCTAAGATATAGGAATAAAGAGAGCTTATGTAATGACATTGAAATTATCATGCAAGTATTTTGATCTAAGATATATGGGATAACAAGTTGTAGAATTACATGCTTAATGAATCCTTTTATTGTAATTTTTAGGTACTAAACTTGTTCATTTAGTACAAGCATTATTTTTTTTAAGCAAAAAAAAAAGGTATGATACATGCATGTCATTATTTTTTTAATAAATTAACTTGAAAACAAATTTATTAGAAGTTAATTGATTTTATAAATAATTTAATGGTATTTATGATTCTAGAGACAAATTTCTTGTGGGAGATTCAATGGAAAAAAAATTCTTTATAAAAATGAAAATAACTATATTTTTACAAACGATTAGTTTTATGAATAACATAATGAAAGTACCTTTTAGATGAATTTTGGTTAGGAAAGGCAAGGCAAGGAAATGCAACACAAGTAGGTGCAACAAAAAGTAATGCAAGGCAAGTAAATGCAACACAAGTAGGTGCAACACAAAGTAATGCAAGGCATGGAATGGAAAGGAAAGGCAATTCCAGGCATGGCATGGCAAGGCAAGACAATGAAAGAAAGGCAAGGAAGGGCAAGGAAAGGCAAGGCATGGCAAGTGAAGGAAAGGAAACATAAGGCATGGAAAGGCAAGGAAAGGCAAGGCATGGCAAGTGAAGGAAAGGAAACATAAGGCATGGAAAGGCATGGAAAGGTAAGGAAATTCAAGGCAAGGAAATGCAAGGCATGGCATGACATGACATGGCAACATATGGAATCAGATGGAAAGCAAGGCATGGCATGGCAAGGCATGGCATGGAAAGGAAAGGCATGTCATGGAATGGCATGGAAAATAAAGGCAATGCAAGGCATGGTATGGCATGCCATGCCAAAGAAAGGAATGACATGGAAAGGCAATGCATGGCATGGCATGACATGGCAAGGAAAGGCATTGCATGGAAGGGCATGACATGGCATGCCAATTCAAAGCAAGGAAAGGGGTGGAATGGAAAGGAAATGAATGGAATGACATGGAAAGGAAAGGCATGGCATGGAAAGGCAAGGCAAGGAATGACATGAAAAGGAAATGAGTGGCATGACAAGTCAAGGAAAGGAAAGGCATGGAATCACAAGGCATGACAAGGAAAGGAAATGCAAGGAATGGCATGTCATGACAAGGAAAGGAACTCCAAGGGAAGGAAATGCAACACAAGGAAATGAAAGGCATGGAAAGGCGAGGCATGACATGAAAATTCAAGTAAAGACAAGGCATGGCATGGAATGGAAAGGAAAGGAATGACATGGCATGGAAAGGAAAGGTAGAGAAACGAAATGCAAGGCATGGCATGACATGGAATGTCATGAAAAGGCAAGGAAATGCAAGGAAAGGAATTGCAACGCAAGGAAATGGAAGGCAATTGAAGGCATGGCAAGGAAAAACATGGCATGGAATAACAAGCAAAGGAAAGGTAGTGAAGTACAAGGAAATGTTGGGTATGTGTTATATTCTTTGCATGTGTGTGTGTGGGCACGTCGGGTTCGACAATTGTGTCTGACGATCCCTCTAGTAGTCTTGTTTGTGTTGTGTGCATCGAGCACTTTCCTAGGGGGATCCCAAGGGGGAGGTTTACTAAATTAATCATGGATTAAGCGATTATGGTTTTGGTATCTATGGAATAACTAAAAACATTGTATATATTGTATGGTGAATGATGAAATTCAATAATGAATATAAGAAAGTTTTTCCCAGATGAGGGTTTTCGGTATAAAATCTTTGTGTACTTTGTGTATGAGCCATTGATTAAATTTTGTTTTTCTTAAGAATCTATATGAATTGCTTTACTTCATAGGTTCAAAACTTACATGTGGTATCAAAGATCATTTTTGGCTTCAGAGGGATGCCTTTTTTGTTGAGGGTTTGGCTCGGTCTTGATAGATCAAGTTTATCTTGGGTCTGTGATAAACATGGGTTTAGTGGGAGATTTTGCAGTTGTGATTTGAGTGTAGAAAGAGGAATGGAAATCTCTTCTAGAATCGAGATAGAGAAGTTCAACAGTAAAAAATTTGATCTATGGAAGCTGAAGATGGAGGAACTTCTTGTAGATAAAGAACAATGGATCGTTGTGGATCCTAGTACACAGTCTACTAGTACACTATCTACTAGCACACAGTCTACTGGTACACAACCTACTAGTACACAAAATACCAGTACACCACCTACCGGTATCTCGAAGGAAGATTGGGAGAAATTGGATAGAAGAGAAAGGAGTACTATTCGACTCTACCAGGCAGATTCAATGTTGTTGAATGTCTCAGGAGAGTCTACATCGAAAGAACTATGGGATAAGTTGGGGAATTTGTATCAATCAAAGTCCCTGGTAAACAAGTTGTTTCTTCAAAAGAAGGTGTATCATCTTAGGATGGAAGATGAAGATTATGTGACAAACCATCTAAATGCCCTTAATAATATGGTAAGTCAATTTGTCTATGTTAATATTACGATTGCAAAAGAAGATAAGTGTAGTAAATTGTTATGTTCTTTGCGAGACTCTTGGGATAATCCAGTTGTAGCAATTGGTAGTACCACTCAATATACATTGAAGTATGAGGATGTAGTTTCATCCTTGTTATCTGAAGAGATGAGGTGGAAAAGCATGGATTGTCATAGCACAAATGCTTTATTTGTAAGAGGTCGTACCCAAGACAGGAATCCTGGTAAGCCTTCAGGGGGGAGATCTAAATCTACTGGTAGATCTAAGTCTCCAGGAAAATCTTTGACAAAATGTTGGAAGTGTGGTAAAATAGGGCATTATAAGAAATATTGCAAGTCTAAGAAGGTTGAAAAGCCAAAGGGATTTGATAGTACCTCTTCCACAGAAGAGAAAACCTCCACTGAAGAAGGAGGTGATGTTTACCTAACATCTACAAGTACACATGAACACCGCGATGTATGGTTGATCGAATCAGGTGCATCACACCATATGACTTCTCACAGGGAGTGGTTCTATGAATATGAAAAATATGATGGTGGTTATGTATTCCTAGGAGATGACTTACCATAAAAAATCTTGGGACATGGAAGGGTTAAGTTGTTTCTAAAATATGGAAGGATTAGAACACTCCCTGGGGTTCTACACATTCCAAAACTTTCCAGGAGCCTAATATCTGTAAGCAAGTTGGATGATGCAGGAGTGGATACTGTATTTGGAAAGAACACTTGCAAGATGGTATGACGGGCAATGGTGTTGATGAGGGGAGTTCAGTGTGGAAATCTGTACAAGTTGTTTTGAAGAACTTATACTAATGGGTGTAACTGTTCTGTTGTCTTTGAGAAGACAAATAAAGAAGACAAGGCCAATATCGTCCCTGAAAATAAGACCATGTTGTGGCATCAAAGACTGGGGTATATTGGAGAAAAGGGCCTTCAAAGACTACATGGTAAAGGCATGGTTGAAGGTATGTCTAATTGCACTCTGGATTTTGGATTTATGTGAACATTTCATATATGGTAAACCTAATTGATTAAGATTCCCATCTAGTGCTACAAGAGAAAAGGGGATCTTAGAGTTGATACACAATGATGTTTTTGGATCTATTCTAGTTGCATCCCTAGGTAAATCTGTGTATTATGTTTCATTCATAGATGATTTTTCAATGAACACATGGATTTATTTTCTTAGAAAGAAATCTGAGGTATTTGATAAATTTAAAGAGTTTAA
>JZKD02S1936420.1:197339-212316 GCA_000966675.3 Picea glauca | reverse complement strand
TTTGATAAATTTAAAGAGTTTAAGGCTCTGGTAGAAAATCAGACAGAGAAGAAAATAAAGGTATTGAGAATAGATAATGGTGGAGAATTCTGCAGAAATGAATTTGAAGAATTCTATAAGAAGTGTGGTATGGCAAGACAAAAGACTAATCCATACACTCCTCAGCATAATGGAGTTACGAAAAGGATGAACATTACATTGATGGAAAAAGCAAGGAGCATACTCAATGGTGTTGGGTTAGGACAAGAATTATGGGCAGAGGTAGTGGGTACAGCATGTTACCTGGTCAATTGATCACCTTCATCAGCGTTGGATGATAAAACTACACATGAGGTAGGGTCTGAAAAGAAACCCTCTCTTCAACATCTTAGAGTGTTTGGTTGTGATGCTTATGTATGATGCAGGAGAATCGCAATTACCAAAGCGAGCGTGGAGCCAACGCATGTGTTTTTTAACACATGACATATTTCTTCGAAAACTTCTTTTTGGAAATGAAGCGCCAAAACTTCAAGGAACCATTTATGAAGGAGAACATTTTGTATATTGTATCAGACCTCGAGCCATACACTCTTGTCTAAAGTAGATAGGAGGCATTTAATCTAGTTAATGCTGGTAGATAGGATTTCAAGTCTAGATTTGATAGTTTAGAGTTCGAGAGGGAAAATGGATATAGATACCCTCATTGTACCATTGTAACATATGGCAGCATTCAAGAGAAGAGGAGGGCAAGCAGAGAATAGTGTATGAAGAACACCCATGTACAGGCGTTTGAATTAATAGAAGAAAGTTATGATTTAAACTCATGGCTGTTGTGTTATTCTCTGTGTATATGTGTTGAATGCTCTGCTGATGAATATTACTTCCTGTTATGCATTTGTCATTATGCTGTGTATGATTTCATGTGTTAAGATAGAAATCTGAGGGGAAGTGAAATGAGTTTCAATTGTTTCTCTACTTGAGCAAGGATTCCTGCAAGGAGTGCAGTTGAAGTCGTCCACAAAGAGTGCATTGACAGAAGGCTCAGAGAGTTAACTCTTGTTCTCGTTCGCTCAGGAGAAAACGCGGGTTGCTAGAGCCATGCAAGGAGTGCGCAGGCTAAGGGAGAAAGTCTCAATCGTGAATTGAGCAGAAGTATTGAAGGACTGCTGCTACAGGCATACGCAGATTCAAGAAAGCTCGAACAGTTAAGGTGTTCACAGGCTTGCCGCAAGGAGTGCATGCAGAGAACCTCGTTGAGGTTGAAGTAACTTAGCAAGATCAGGAAGGATAGGCCTCTGAGTCGCTGAAGATCAACGTAGACAAGTGTGACTTGAAGTTAGGAAGAAATGTCGTAGATTGACGAAAAGGCGAAGGAATCGCGTGTAGAGATACTCTTTTCATTTTGTGGATTAAACAGGGAAGAACAGATGGTCGAAATCTTCTGAAGAGATTTTGTGAAGTTCCGAGGATCGTAAGATCTTGCAGAGGTGCAAGGAGGTCACGGCGAGAAGATTCCAAAGGGGTTGAATCTCAGGAGAGGCAGGCCGTCGATTACGAGTCACCGGAGTCGTCAGATCTACATGTGGTATTGTGTATCGGGGACTCGGGAGTTGAAGTCCCAAAGTTGTGCAGCAAGAGCAGTGATATCGTGAGACGCGATATGATCAGAGTTGTTCGTTGTGGAGGATGCGTGTAAGGAGATTCTCTCATCTTGGAGACTTGGACATTGGAGGAACGAAAAGGAAGTCCTTCAGTTTCACGAGTGGCGAAGTAGCGAGAGATTTGTAGCCATCCATCTGAATAGGAAAGGTGGCAGAGATAAAGAGATCTCGCGAACTCGGGAGTTTGCAAGGTGAAAGCCCAAGTATTGGGTATTCAGAGTTGCGAGGCGTGAGGACACGAAGTGGAGAAGGAGTGAGAGGATCGTAGCCATCCATCTGAGGAGGATAGGTGGCGAGAGATAGAGAGATCTCGCGAACTCGAAAGTTCACAGGTTGAGAACCCAAACATTGGATACTCCATGTCGCGAGGTCGCGAGTAGTGAGAGAAGGATAGCCGTGGATCCGAATCATAGGATGACCTTTGGATCCGCACATGGGATCATGTATTGGGACCTTGCAAGAAAAGGTCTGAGAACTTCACCACGGGGATCGCGAGGTTGCAAGAAGGCGATATCCTGACAGCTGGAGAGTAGTGTGGGCCATAATAGAGTCGGCAAGTGGAGTACAGGTGGCACAAAGGATTCGCGAGTCGCGAAGTGCCAAGGAGCCGAGATTTGTGTGGACACTGAGTCGCGAAGTGCTGAGGAGTCGAGCTTTGTGTGGATGCGTGGCAGAACATAAGGTGGGACTGCGCGGTCGACGGGTGGACACACGTCGCTTGGAGATAGGAGTCAACACTCCATTGAATTCTCGCAACTCGGGAACTCGCGAGATAGGAAGGTGAAAAATCGATGATTCAACCGGTGAGGTTGTGAGGTCATGAGGTCGTGAGGTCGCGAAGTTGCGAGAGGTGCCAATATTAAGCCTAGCCCACGGTTGCATGTGGAAGGAGCTACACCCGTATCGCCAGATTGGGTATCGCAAGATTGGAAAGGAAGAGTTGGAGGTTCAAAGCCACGAACTCGCGAGATAACGAGATTTAAGCTGATCTCCTGGTGATAAAGGGGAGACCTTGGGGAATATTGTTGTGGGTGCAGATTTCCCGATAGGGAAATAGAAGAACCTTGGAGTTCTTCGGGCTGAGAGGAAGAAGATCCTGTGAGAGCAAACGTGCCTGGGTGGCGTGCGCTGCGTCAAGTGGTATCAGAGTGAGAAAATTTATCTGTTTTCTGTAGCAGAGAAGAAAAGAAGATTTCACCATGCCACCAAGGAGAGAAAGACAATCACCCGATCTAGAGGATAGGGGAAACCCGAGAGGAAGAGGGAGACAAGCACAAAATCCAGATATGGAAAGGCGGATACGTGATCTCCGAGCGAGACTAGAAGATATGGAAGCAGCGCAGAGACGCACAGCCAGTGCTGGAGATCTGAGTGAATCCGAAGGCAAAGTTGAAGCCGAACAACAAGGAGAAGTTGCAACCGAAGATGCAGCCAATGAGTGGTTAATTAAGGCTATCGCTCGGATGAGTTCAAAAACCAATATGGACATTCCAACTTATGAAGGGAGTCTGGATGCAGAAGATCTTCTCGATTGGATTAGAGCTCTTGACACCTACTTCGATTATGAGGATATCGAGGAGGATAAGAAGATCAGGCATGCTGTCACAAAATTGAAGGGACACGCAGTATTATGGTGGGACGAGCTTCAAGAAGATAGACGTAGCAAAGGCAAGCAAAAGATTAAAATCTGGGATCGAATGATTGCGAAGATGAAGGCAAAGTTCATCCCAAGAGACTATCAAATCACATTGTTCAGGAGAATGCAGAACCTAAGACATAATTTGATGACAGTGAAGGAGTATACTGAGGAATTCTACAAGCTAAATATCAGAGCAGGTCATCAGGAAATAAATGATGAAAAAGTTGCCAGGTATATGAATGGCTTGAGATACGATATCCAGGATGAGATGAGTATGACGACCATCAGAACGGTGGAGGACGCGTATCAGATGGCATTGAAAGCCGAAGAGAAGCTGAGTCATAAGCCAGGACAGCGAGGCCGAGGTGGGAGCCAGCCAAAAGGTAAGTCAGTTTCCCAAGATAGGTTGCAGAAATCCAAGGACGACTGGAAGAAGCCTCAGACTAGAACGGAAAGAGGTGGAAGTTCACAGCGAGGTTAGCATGCTGAACGATGAAGGCAGCAGACAGAACAGAGTGGAGGATACGCTGATAATAACACATTTCCTCGTACCAGAGGTAGAGGAAGAGGCAGAGGTGGAGTCATCACATGCTTCATGTGTGGGAAGAATGGACACAAGGCAGTTGACTGTCCAGATAGGAAGAAGGATGGAGGAGAATATCACATCACTGAGGCACAGAGGCGAGATGATGACGCAGAAGACGTAGAAGATGGAAGGTCGCTGATGATGCGTAAGGTTCTCTTAACACCCAAGAAGGAGGTGGAGGACACAGCTCAAAGAAACAGACTTTTCAGAACCGCATGCAAGACCAAAGACAGGAAGTGAAAGGTTATTGTGGAAAGTGGAAGCACAGACAATATCGTTTCAACTGAGATGGTGGAGAAACTAGAGCTAGAGACAACTGATCACCCGAGTCCATACAAAGTTTCATGGCTACAAAAGGGACATCAGGTAAGTGTCACTAAACAGTGCTTAGTGGACATCAAGATAGGGGGATACAATGATAAAATACTCTGTGATGTTATTCCTATGGATGTATGTCATTTATTGCTAGGAAGACCATAGCAATATGACAGGAACGTAATTCATGATGGGAAGATGAATACGTATACTTTGGAGAAGAATGGGAGAACACATATGTTACTTCCAATTAAAAATAAAGAAGTAAAACCAGAAACGAGAAATACTGTACTTCTCATGAGTGGGAAGGAAATTCTGGTGGAAGTAAAGAAGAAGGAAGATCCACAATTCTTTGTGGTCAGGAAACCAAGGATTGTCTTGACCAGCACAAGAGTGGATGATTTTCCAGAAGAAATTCAGGAACTGCTGGAAGAGTTCGCTGACATTGTGGTAGATGAATTACCTCATTCGTTGTCGCCGATGAGGAGTGTGAGTCATCATATAGACCTCATACCAGGAGCCAGTTTACCAAATAAGGTTGCGTATAGGTTGACGCCGCAGGAGAACGAAGAGGTTAAAAGGTAGGTACAGGAACTATTGGATAAAGGAATGATCAGGGAAAGTTTAAGTCTGTGTGTCATTCCAACGGTACTAAGTCCAAAGAAAGATGGAGGTTGGAGAATGTGCACCGATTCCAGATCCATTAACAAGATAACCATCAGGTATAGGTTTCCATTGCCACTGATGGATGACTTGATGGACTGTTTAAGTGGAGCAAATTTTTTTTCAAAATTAGATTTGAAGAGTGGATATCATCAGATTCGTATGAGAGAAGGTGACGAATGGAAAACAACATTCAAGACAAACGAAGGTTTGTATGAATGGCTTGTCATGCCGTTTGGCTTGACGAATGCACCAAGTACCTTCATGAGGATGATGAATGAAGTGTTGAAGGACTTCATTGGTAAGTTTGTCATTGTTTATCTGGATGACATATTGATTTTCAGCAAGACAAAAGCAGAACATTTGAAGCATTTAGCTACAGTAATGAGGAAGCTACAGCAAGAGAAGTTGTTGGTCAACATGAGAAAATCTTCATTTATGAAGACAGAGCTCATTTACTTGGGATTTGTCATATCGGCGAATGAATTGAAGATGGATCCAAGTAAAGTGGAGGTGATCAAGAATTGGCCATCACCGAGAAATATTTTCGAGGTGAGAAGTTTTCATGGTTTAGCTAGTTTCTACCGAAAATTCATCAGGAATTTCAGTGGAATTAGCGCAGTGGTGATGGATACTGTCAAGAAAAGACATAAATATTTTCATTGGACTGAAGAGGCAGAAAAGAGCTTCAATTTGTTGAAGCGGAAGATTACAGAATGACCAGTTTTGGTGTTATCGAATTTTACGAAAGTGTTCCAGGTAAAATGTGATGCAAGCGAGTTTGCCATAGGAGCGGTCTTGAGCCAGGAAGACAGGCCGATTGCATATTTCAGCGAGAATATGGATGAGGCAAAGGTGAAATACTCCACGTATGATAAAGAATTTTATGCTATCATATAGGCACTGAAGAAGTGGAGGTATTACTTGATCCCGAAAGAATTTGTTCTGTATAGTGATAATCATGCATTACAGTTTGCGACTCAACAAGAGAAGTTGAATCAAAAACATGCTAAATGGGTAGAGCATATGCATAATTTTACATTTGTAATTAAGCACATTTTAGGTACTGCTAACAAAGTCGCTGATGCTTTGAGTAGGAAGTGTTTGTTGCTGCAGGAGTTCTGAGTCAAAACATTGGGTTTTGGAAATCTTAGGAACATGTATGCAGGTGATGCAGATTTTGGAGAGGCATATGAAGCAACTGAGAATCCAGTTCTCAGAGCCAGAAGCCCATGGATAGATGACATGATCCAAAATGGACTGTTGTTCAGAGGAAATCAGTTATGCATTCCAAATTGCTCCATGAGGGAGAATCTGCTAAAAGAGAAGCATAGTGGTGGATTGGCAGGGCATTTTGGCCACGACAAGACATTTGCAAAGCTAAGCGAAGCATACTTTTGGACAGGGATGCGGTCGGAAGTCAAGAAGTTTGTTGACAGATGTAGAATTTTCCAGCATTCAAAAGGCAGGAAGCAGAATGTGGGATTCTATCAACCATTAGCCATACCCGAGAGGCCGTGGGATGAAATCAGCATGGATTTTGTATTGGGATTGCCTAGGACGCAAAGAGGACATGATTCGATTTTTGTGGTGGTTGATAGGTTTTCCAAAATGGCACATTTTATCCCATGCCAGAAGACTAGCGATGCGACTCACATCACAAATTTGTTCTTCAAGGAGGTCATTCGACTTCACGGGTTACCCAGAAGCATAGTATCGAACAAGGATACGAAATTCATTGGACATTTCTGGAGGAAACTCTGGAAGAAGATGGGAACTAACTTTATGTTTAGTTCTGCCTATCATCCTCAGATGGATGGGAAAATAGAAGTGGTAAATAGAAGTCTGGGATACTTATTAAGAAGCTTGGTGACAGAGCACCATAACAGCTGGGACAATGTGTTTCCACAGGCAGAGTTTGCGTACAACGACTCAGTGAAAAGGAGCACAGGAAAAATTCCATTTGATATTGTATACGGTAGACAACCAAGAGGAGTTTCTGAACTGAGGGACTTAGAGAAGATAATGACTAAGAGTGCAAGTGCTGAAGAATTCACAGAGGCGATGGAAGAAGTTCACAGCGGGGTGAAGGAGCGATTGTTGGAATCAAACCAGGAATATAAGCGTAGAGCGGATCAACATCAGAGACAACTTCAGTTCGAAGTTGGTGATCTAGTTCTGGCACATCTGAGGAAGGAAAGGTTCCCAAGGGGAACATACAACAAGCTGAAAATGAAGAAAATTGGACCATGCAGAGTCCTAAAGAAGTTAGGAGAAAACGCTTATGAAATTGAGTTGCCAGATGAGATTGGAATATCTCTGACATTCAATTTCTCAGACTTATATCCCTATAAGGCTGAGGAAGCAGGAGCTGGAAATGATGAACAACCAGAAATCCAGTGGCAAAAGCAAATGCCGATTGCAGAAAAGCCACAGATGGACCATATACTTGATAAGAGGGTGAGCAAAAAGACCAGGCAGAAGCAATACTTCGAGTATCTAGTCAAATGGAAAAACCATCCAGTGGAAGATGCCAGCTGGGAGACGGAAGAGGAGATTTAGAAACATGGACAGACCGTGCAGGAGCTCATGGACAGGAGCCCATGAAATCTTTTCAGCAAGGGAGTATGATGCAGGAGCATCGCAATTACCAAAGCGAGCGTGGAGCCAGCTCATGTGTTTTTTAACACATGACATATTGCTTTGAAAACTTCTTTTTGGAAATGAAGCGCCAAACCTTCAAGGAACCATTTATGAAGGAGAGCCTTTTGTATATTGTATCAGACCTCGAGCCATACGCTCTTGTCTGAAGTAGATAGGAGGCATTTAATCTAGTTAATGCTGGTAGATAGGATTTCAAGTCTAGATTTGATAGTTTAGAGTTCGAGAGGGAAAATGGATATAGACACCCTCATTGTACCATTGTAACATATGGCAGCATTTAGGAGAATAGGAGGGCAAGCAGAGAATAGTGTATGAAGAACACCCATGTACAGGCGTTTGAATTGATAGAAGAAAGTTCTGATTTAAACTCATGGCTGTTGTGTTATTCTCTGTGTATATGTGTTGAATGCTCTACTTATGAATATTACTTCCTATTATGCATTTTTCATTATGCTGTGTATGATTTCATGTGTTAAGATAGAAATCTGAGGGGAAGTGAAATGAGTTTCAATTGTTTCTCTACTTGAGCAAGGATTCCTGCAAGGAGTGTAGTTGAAGTCGTTCACAAAGAGTGCGTTGACAGAAGGCTCAGAGAGTTAACTCTTGTTCTCATTCGCTCAGGAGGAAACGTGGGTTGCTAGAGCCGTGCAAGGAGTGCGTAGGCTAAGGGAGAAAGTATCATTTATGAACTGAGCAGAAGTGTTGAAGGACTGCTAGTACAGGCATACGCAGAGTCAAGAAAGCTTGAACAGTTAAGGTGTTCGCAGGCTTGCTGCAAGGAGTACGTGCAGAGAACCTCGTTGAGGTTGAAGTAACTTAGCAAGCTCAGGAAGGATAGGCCTCTGAGTCGCTAAAGATCAGCGTAGATAAGTGTGACTTGAAGTCAGGAAGAAACGTCGCAGATTGACGAAAAGGCGAAGGAATCTCATGGAGAGATACTCTTTTCATTTTGTGGATTAAACAGGGATGAACGGACGATCGAAATCCTCTGAAGAGATTTCGCGAAGTTCCGAGGATCGTCAGATCTTGCAGAGGTGCAAGGATGTCACGGCAAGAATATTTTGAAGGGGTTGAAGCTTAGGAGGGGCAGGCTGTCGATTACGAGTATTGTGTATCGGGGATCCGTCAGATCCACACGTGGTATTGTGTATCGGGGACTCAAGAGTTGAAGTCCCAAAGTTGTGTAGAAAGAGAAGCAATATCGCGAGACGAAATATGATCAGAGCCGTTCGTTGTGGAGGATGCGTGTAAGGAGATTCTCTCATCTCGGAGACTCAGACATTGGAGGACTGAAAAGGAAGTCATTCAGTTTCATGAGTGGAAAAGTAGTGAGAGATTTGTAGCCGTCCATCTGAATAGGACAGGTGGCAGAGATCGAGAGATCTCGCTAACTCAGGAGTTCGCAGGGTGAAAGCCCAAGTATTGGGTATTCAGAGTCACGAGGCATGAGACCGTGAAGCAGAGAAGGAGCGAGAGGATCATATCCGTCCATCTGAGGAAGACAGGTGGCGAGAGATCGAGAGATCTTGCGAACTCGGAAGTTCACAGGTTGAGAACCCAAACATTGGATACTCCAAGTCGCGAGGTCGCGAGTAGCAAGAGAAGGATAGCCATGGATCCGGATCGTAGGATGACCATTGGATCCGCACGTGGGATCATGTATCGGGACCTTGCAAGAAAAGGTCCAAGAACTTGGCCACGGGGATCCCGAGGTTGCGAGAAGGCGATATCCTGACAGCTGGAGAGCAGTGTGGGCCATAATAGAGTCGGCGAGTGGAGTACAGGTGGCACAAAGGATTCATGAGTCTCGAAGTGTCGAGGAGATGAGATTCATGTGGATGTTGAGTCACGAAGTGTCGAGGAGACGAGGTTTGTGTGGACGCATGGCAGAACATAAGGTGGGACCGCGCGACCGACGGGTGGACACACATCACTTGGAGATAGGAGTCAACACTCCATTGAATTCTCACAACTCGGGAACTCGTAGGATAGGAAGGTGAAAACTCGATGGTTCAATCGGAGAGGTTGCGAGGTCGCGAGGTCGTGAGGTCGCGAAGTTGCGAGAGGTGCCAATATTAAGCCTCGCCCACAGTTGCATGTGGAAGGAGCTACACCCGTATCGCCAGATCGGGTATCGCAAGATTGGAAAGGAAGAGTTGGAGGTTCAAAGTCACGAACTTGCGAGATAGCGAGATTTAAGCTGATCTCCCGGTGATAAAGGGGAGACCTCAGGGAAGATTGTTGTGGGTGCAGATTTATCGACAGGGAAATAGAAGAACCTTGGAGTTCTTCGGGCCGAGAGGAAGAAGATCCTGTGAGAGCAGACGTGCCTGGGTGGCATGCGCTGCGTCAATGTACATGCTCCAAAGGAAACTAGGAGTAAGCTGGATAAAAAGGCTGAAAAGTGTATCTTTATTGGTTATAAAGATGGCGTGAAAGGTTATAATATTTGGAACCCAGAAACCAAGAAGACTATTTACAGTCGAGATGTTGTTTTCAGAGAGGTAAAATATGTGTCCAAACAGAAATTCCTAGCAACCCAAGAAAAACCTGAGAAAATAGAGATTGAGTTGGATGATGAAAAATCTGAATCATCTGAAGAAGAGGAAGCATAAGAAGAAGAAGAAGAACCTCATACCCCAATATTGAGGAGATCAGTGAGAGATAAAAGGCAATCAGAAAGGTATAGTCCACTTGATTTTCGTTCCAATTTTTCTTTATCTATTACTGATGATGATCCTAGAACTTTCAAGGAAGCAATGAATTCAGAGGATAGTAAACTCTAGAAGAAGGCCATGGTTGAGGAAATGGATGCCTTGGATAAGAATGAGGCATGGGATATAGTTGAGTTTCCAGCTGGAAGAAAATCTATTGGTAGAAAATTGTTTTTTAAGAAGAAGTTTAATGCACAAGATAAAGTGGAGAAATACAAAGCTCGATTAGTAGAAAAAGGTTATTCCCATGTAGAGGGAATTGACTTTGGTGAGATTTTTTCTCATGTTGTTAAGTTAACTTCTATTAGATTTCTTTTATCTATTTATATTGCTTTTGATATTGAAGTGGAACAGATGGATGTGAAGACAACATTCCTACATGGGGATTTGGAAGAAGAAATCTACATGAACCAACCAGAAGGGTTTGTAGTGAAGGGAAAGAAAGAGCTTGTATTTAAGCTAAAGAAGTCACTATATGGTCTGAAGCAATCACCTAGGATGTGGTACCAAAAGTTTGACACATACATCCTTGGATTGGGATTTGTAAGAAGCAGGGATGACCACTGTGTATATTCCAAGTAGGTTGGTAATCACTTCATTTATGTAGTGTTGTATGTTGATGACCTGTTGTTGGTATGAAATAACATGGATGTTATCAAGGGGGTGAAATCGAAAATATCCTCCAAATTTGACATGAAGGATCTCGGTGTTGCTAACTTCATTCCCAAGACACAGGAAGAAGAAGAGGACATGTCCCATGTTCTATATGCCAGTACAATTGGCAGTTTGATGTATGCAATGGTCTGTACTAGACCAGAGATTGCACATGCAGTGGGAGTTTTGAGCAGGTGTATTTCAAAACTAGGGAAGGAGCATTAGACAACAATAAAGAGGGTCTTGAGGTATCTTCGTGGCACTACCAATTGTGGATTGTGCTACCAAGGAAGACCAGGATTGGACAGAGTGGTGGTCATACATGGCTTTGTTGATGCAGACTGGGCTAGAGATATGGATCACAAAATATCTACAAGTGGGTATGTGTTTAACCTATTTGGAGGAGCAATCAGTTGGATGAGCAAAAGGCAGGTTGTAGTGGCACTCTCAACTACGGAAGTTGAATACATGGCAACCACTCATGCAAGAAAGGAATCAATATGGTTACAAATATTGTGTTCAGGTATTGGGTTGGTACAACAAACAATGAGATTAGATTGTGACAGTCAAAGTGCAATCTTCCTGACAAAGAACCCAACTTATCATTCAAAGACAAAGAATATTGATGTTCAGTATCACTTTGTGAGAGACATGGTTGAGGAAAAGAAGGTATTGCTAGAAAAGGTTGACACTTTGAAGAATGTTGCAGATTCATTGACAAACTTTGTGAGCACATAAAAATTCTCCTAGTGTAGAGTAACAATGGGCATTGTTGCCCTGGATTGTTGACTATATAATCCCCCAGACCTCTGGATGAAAAGAAAATAACAAGTGGGATAATGTTGGGTATGTGTTATATTCTTTGAATGTGTGTGTGTGGGCGTGTTAGGTTCGACAACTATGTCTAATGATCCCTCTAGTAGTGTTCTTTGTGTCATGTGCATCGGGTGCTATTTTTAGCGGATTTTGCTATTTTTAGCGGTTTACTAAATTAATATTGAATTAAGGGATTAGGGTTTTGGTATCTACGGAATACCTAAAAAAATTGTATATATTGTATGGTGAATGGTGAAATTTTATAATGAATATAAGAAAGGTTTTCTTGGTTGAGGGTTTCTGGTATAAAATATTTGTGTACTCTGTATATGAGCCATTGATTAAATTATGTTTTGCTTAAGAATCTATATGCATTGATTTACTTCACAGGTTTAAAACTTACAGGAAAGGCAAGGATATACATGGAAAGGAAAGGAAAGGAAAGGAAAGTTAAGGAAAGGTAGGGAAATGGGAGGCAAAAAAAGGCTATACATGCCAAGGAAATGCAAGGCATAACATGACATAGCATGGAAATTCAAGTCAAGGCAAGGCATGACATGGAACATAAAGGAATGTCATGGCATGGAAAGGAAAGGAGTGGAATGAAAAGGTAAGGGATGGCATGGCATGGAAAAAAAAGGCATGACATGGCATGGAATGGTACAACAAGGAAATGCAAGGCAGGGCAAGGCTAGACATGAAAAGGCATGGCAAGGAATGGCATGGAAAAACAAGTAAAGGTGTGGAATCACAATGCTAGGCATGGAATAGCATGACATGGCATAGTATGGAATGGCATGGCATGACATGGCATAACATGGCATGGCATGGTAAGGTAGGGTATGGCATGGAAAGGCAAGGCAATGCAAGGCAAGACATGAAAATGTAATGAAAGGTAATGCAAGGCATGGCATGACATGTCATGGCAAGGAAAAGAATGGAATGTCATGGAAAGGAAAAGAATGGAATGAAGAGGGAAGGCGTGGAATAGCAAGTCAAGGAAAGTCATGGAAATGTAAGGCAAGGAAAGGATAGACATGAAAAGGCAAGGTAAGGGATGGAAAGTCATGGCAAGGAAGGGAAATGTAAGGCAAGGCAAGGCAAGGCTGGACATGGAAAATCAATGCAAGGCATGGAAAGGCATGGCATCGTATAGAATGACAAGGCAAGGCAAGGCAAGGAAAGGCATGGTATGGAATGACAAGTCAAGGAAAGGCACGACATGGCATGGCAAGGAAATGCATGTCATGTCATGGCAAGGAAATACATGGCATGGCATGGAATGGTATGGAAAAGAAAGGCATAGAAAGGAAAGGAAAAGAAATGCATGCCATGGAAAGGCAAGGAAATGCATGCCATGGCAAGGCAATGAATGAAAGGGAGAAAGACAATGCAAGGCATGGAATGGAAAGATAAGGAATGAAATTTCCTGGAAAGACAAGGCATGTCATGGAAATGAAAGGAAAAAAATGGCATGGCATGAAAAGGAAAGGCAATGCAAGACATGGCATGGGATGACATAGAAAGGAAAGGCATGGCATGACAAGACAAGGAAAGACGTGGCATGGAATGGAATGTAAAGGAAATGCAAGTCATGGAATGGGATGGCAAGGCATGGCATGGAAAGTCAATCCAAGTCAATGATGATGACATGGGAAGGAAAGGAAAGACATGGAAAGGCAAGGAAAGGCAAGGCAAGGCAAGACATGTCATGGCATGACCAGGAAAGGTATGTGATGGAAAGTCAAGGCAAGGCATGGAAAGGCAAGGAAAGGAAAGGAAAGAAAAGGAAAGACAAGGCAAGGTAAGAAAAGGCAAGGCAAGGCAAAGGGAAGGCTAGGATAGGCAAGCAAGGAAAGAAAAGGTAAGGCAAGGAAAGGCTAGGAATTGATCACATACTTTGTTGTTGATGCTCCATCCATTTGGCATCTTTCACATTTATACATGGAGTTGTGTACCTTGGATGCACACATGTGGAGTGGTTGCATGCATGCACATTCTTAGAGGGAGCATTCCATCTAGAGACTTGGCATTTGAAATGGATTGATGCCTATTTTTGGTGGTGTGTCCCCTTCATGAGAATTATTTGGTGCATACAACTACTATTTTTGAATAAGGGTGAATTTATTTGAAGAGGATAATCTCCACATGTTGTAACATGATTAACCATGGATTGAGGAAAAATATAACTAATTCATTATTATAATATATATTTGACTTGTAATGGAGTTAGTTAGCAAATAATAATATTTTATAGTATAAGATAAGAGGCTCACTCTACAATGTTATTGGATTAATCGGTAAATGTGGACATAAACTGATCTCCCTAGATCCACCTAGATCTAGAACAAAATAAGACAGGACATGATGCTTTCCCTGAGCTCTAATCATTGAATTTACTATAAAACAAGAGATGAATGACACACCGTTTAAATATCGCTTCCTTATATCTTTGTTGTCCTTGCTCTACTCCGGTGTTCCTGTGATATTAGACCTACAAGGGAACACAAACCAACCAAAGTGAAAACAACAATAGTATACTCAATGAAAACTTATGCATGTGATCAAGGAATCATACAATAAAATGAGAATGGTTTTATGGGAAAAAAACATGTCGCTTCATTATATTAAGTAAAAGTGGAAGATACAACCAAATAACCTTGATGTTGCAAGGTCCCCTTTTAGTGGCCCTTTACTCCAGGTTAGACACTTTCTCCAAACTTGCATGAAGAAGATCTACAATGACTTAATGAACCAAAATGAAGCCCTGAAGCATGAGATGAAGTAGAATTCCTCATACAATTATTATCCTATTCAACCTTCATTAACCTTAGCCTTTTCCATGAGAAATCCTTCTTTATATAGGGGAAAGAGAGATGGTTGAAGAGATTAGGATGATCCCACCAAAGCAGAGAAGCGAGTAGGATCCCAACCATATGAATACCACCTCACCTTCTATAAGATTATCTTCTAGAACTTTCATGAATCTCAAACTTTTCTTAGTCTTCCAACATCACCACACACTAGCTATAGGATAGCCTATGGTGACGTCGCAAACCAGTTTCAGGGAAAAGAGTGGTGATCAGGCATTGTCCCACCCTGTGTATAGTGCAGCCTGTGGCAATATTCTTTAATAGGGTTTTTGAGAAGAGAAAGAGAGTCACTTTTTTAATGAATGAAGGCTCTTTTGGAAACATGAACAAATGTTGTAAAAGGATCACTGGGGTGACAAAAATAATGTCTAACAAAATTCCCCCCAAAGTATGAGGTTGGAACTCGTGACAAG
>JZKD02S1936420.1:118534-134738 GCA_000966675.3 Picea glauca | reverse complement strand
GACTCTTCCACATAATACAGGTTTAGATACATTTCTTTCCCAATTTTTCCCCCACCATTTCTGGCGAGTACCTCTTTATTTTTACACAAGCTTGAGGAGGATAACATATGCTTGTTGATGTAATTTCATCCTTCGGATGAGTCCTTTGAAGTATATTTAACAAACCTTAGGAAGGAGTGGTTCGGTCCCATATGGGTCTTTCGATGCTTGTTTAAGGAGTCCAAAGATAGAAAACTCAGAGGTTTTTCATGTTTATAGAGTTTGAAAAACACTTAAAAAGAACTCTCCCAGTTCCTTTTTCATAAAATAGTTCGACAGGACCGAAAAAGTGATAAACTATCGCCCATCGAACGTTTTGTTTAGATACTTTTACGAGCGTGAACAGAACAAGGTCGCTCGACAATCTTTTTGTTTTTATGGAATGTGAAAAGAGCTTAAAGGATACTCCTTTGTGTTCATTGTTTTTGTGTTACCATGACGAGTACAAAAAGACGATAAAAGTATACTCGATTACATTCTCATTGATTTATGAGCATGAGAAAGAACAAAGACTAAGCTCGGTAACTTATTCTCATGTATTTACGAGCATGAGAAAGAACAAATACTAAGATCGGGATTGTTTTAATTTTTACGCAAGCTTTAAAACAAAACAAAACTATGCTTGGGATAGATTTTAATTTTTACACAAGCTTAAAAATTAAACAAAACTATGCTTGGACCTGGTTTTATTTTTACACAAGCTTGAACCAGAGGAAACTATGCTTGGACCTAGTTTCATTTTTACACAAGCTTGAACTGTAGAAAACTATGCTTATGACTTCCCAACGCATGGTTGGTACTTAGCCCCCAACTTAAGAAGCTAGTGGCTCTAACTTCAGCATGAAGTCCAGAGGCTGTAAGTAGTGTCCCTCAACCTTTGTTTCATCCAACTGCAAAGGAGAATGCAATGAAGCTTCAAATACTAGATGAAGGAATTGACTCAAATAGAGAGGGGGAAAACCATTTCATTTTTAACGAGCTTGGCATAGAAACAAGAACTATGCTCGTAACCTCTGTTTCATTTTTTAACGAGGTTGCCTCAGAGACGCAAAAACTATCCTCGTAAGTGGTTTCATTTTTTAACGATAATGAAATCAAAAAACCATGCTCAAGTCTCGTTTCATTTTTTAACGAGCTTGAAATCAAAAAATCGTGCTCATCTTATTGATCATGGCTTCCAAGAAAATAATGCTCTAGAAGAACACCATGTCAAGGGACAAAACTCGGTCATGGCTTCCAAGAGATCTTCACTGGATGGAAGAAAATCACTCTGGAAGGAACACATGTCGAGGGCCATGACAGGGGTAAGGAGATCAGGCTCCAATAGACCTACCAAAGAAATCACCATGTCAACTACTAGATCCAAGTCATCAGAAGTTGAATTCATGGGAGACAACGCCACATAATTGACCTGTGGCCAGGGCGATACCGTCTGCATATAAGAACCATTTAGGGAGGAAATCTAGTTGGGGTCAATGAATGAAAGTTGATCAACAGTCACAACTCGTCCATCGTGAGGGAAATATATCACACGAAAAAGAGTAGACACAATAGCTTTCATGGCATAGACATAATCTCTCCCAAGGAGTAAAGTGAAATCCAAGGGGTCTTGGACTACCATGACGTCAATAAAGATAGTTTTCCCTCCCAAAGTTACAGGAAACTAAGAAAGGATCCCTAAAGGTTGACTGGTTCTTCTATTAAAAGATAACAGATTATGTGTAACTGGCGCAAGTGGAGGATAACCCAAAGCTTGCCAAGCAATAGAGGACAAAATACTAACAGATGAACCTTCATCTATCAACGTTAGAGGAACGTAATGACCACAAACCTGTACTGTAATCTAGAATGGAATGTAAGAGGGAAGACGAGGTCTAGTTAGAACACCCCAATTAAAAAGGATGGCCTCATTACTTGGAGGGGGTTTCACGGGAGAAGGAGGAATACCCCCCGACACGGCAGAGTCTGTATTAATGAGAAAAACATGGGCAGTATCGGGTTTACTCTCGAGTGGGAGAGTAGGATCAACCAATGATGGGATCGAATCGACCACTTGGGTTTCATTCTCCAAGGGGAGAATGGGGTCGACAAGTGGAAACAGATCGACTGCTTGGGTTTCACTCTCTAACGGGAGAGTGGGATCGATCGAGGATGGGATCGGATCAACCACTTTGTCCACTGGTTCAATTAAGGACGTGACCAGATTGACCACTTGATCAACCAGACTGATCGACAGGGGAACCAGGTTGATCATTCCATCAACTATAGGAGGGTCAAGAGTAAGCTTGCAATAAGCGGCTGGAAGTTGAGGCTGTGAAATAGGTATGTCTTCCAGGAATTTCAAGGCTTCTTCCATATGAGGGAAAAGGTGAGTTAGATGACTCCCTTTGCATAGCATACACGGGAACTTGACTCTACTTTTATTCTTCTCAATGGTATCTTGACTAGATGACGGGAGGTCATCAACATGTTGTTTAGAGGCTGATGGCATGGTTTGGCAAGGGTGTGTAGACCAAGCTTCTATAACCTTAGATAGACCAAAGCAATCCTTAAGAAGATGGATACCCTTACAAAGCCTGCAAGGGTACTTGGGCTTACGAGTTGTTTGGGTGATCTTGACATCATCAACACTCCTAGTACGATTAACTGTAACTGGTTGATTTCCATCATGTTTGACAATGGTTGGAAGTTTGAATCCTTGCTTAATTTTCTTCTTCTTCTTCTTATTCACCAGGTTACTAGCTTCATAACTTTCACTCGATGAAGAAGATGAAATGGAAGGTGACCTTGCAAGCGAAGAAGGCGAAGAAGACCTTGCTGGTGAAGAAGATGAAGGATCAACATGAGGTTGATGTTCTTGGGGGGAAGTGTTTGTGAATGAAGAACTAACTGCATTCGGGATTACTTGAGTGGAAAACAACCATACCGGTAATCCAATAGTGAGACTTGGAAGGCTCAAAGTAGTGATGTGAGGAGGACCAATGTTTCCATAAGAAGGATAAACAAAAGGTTCCCCTGGAGCAGGGTTTCCTTCATTGGTCATTCCGGGAACTAACACCATTAAATACATATCCAATCTAGAGTCCTCTAGGGAAAACAAACAACACACGCTAAAAATCTAGTAAGCAAAGAAGCAAACAAAACCTTCTCATAATGAACGCACTAGTTGGTGATGAAATCCAATGTCGTGGGAAAAAAGTAAGAAGGGGATGAGACAGAGTGGGTGGAAAAGTTACGTTGATGACCTGCTTAATGGACTTACACCCTGGTGCAAGCTCCCACACATAATCGTGGGTATACCCTCCAAGGAGCCCAAGTGAGTTTGGCCAACGTCGATTCCAGGTACCGTGAAGACTTTCCCCTCCACAATCACCTTGTGTAAAGACCCTAAAGAGATAGGCCATTAAGGTTACCAATCACTACAATGATGCCTGGGGAAATAGTTGACAGTTCAATCCACATGCAAGGGTAGGGTATCTAGCCTGAAATCAACTTGAAAGGCTTCTACTCATCATTGTGGGTATACCTCTCAAGCGACCCCCATAATACACGTAATCTCTACACCAAGACCAACAAAGCAGGATGAGTAACTCTGCCAGTCTCAATGCGACCTCGTGATTGACCCTTGTGTTAGAAGGGCTTCCCAGGACAAAATGTAGTAAGTGGATTTAACTCTCTCTATCACAAGATACTATGTTTGTTTGTAGCTTTGGAAAGTTATATTTCACACCTATTCCAAATCCCTACAACTAATCTAATGTAGGTTTGCTGCCAGAAAAGATAAAAATGTCTAATCAATTTTTATAAGTGCTTTATTTTATGGTTGTTGTTACTCAATAGGAAAATGGCGTGGACAATATGGTGTTTCAATCGACTCGAAAGTTATGCAAAGACATGAAGATGTAATCTTTTCATTTCGATGAAAGCTATGCTATGAGAAGGAGAAAATTTTTATCATTTCCATATGCACAATGTCCCAAAATATATTAAACTCATCAATATAAAGATTCTCAAGAAATGAGAAAAAGGTACTGTACACCAATGCATGATTCATAATTTAAGATCAAAAAATGCCAAGAATCATGCAATTCTGCTACTTCAAATATAAGGATGCCCCCAATCTAATATAAAGCAAGAAATTAAATCTTTTTGTTTCAAAATTTCACTAAAATCAATAATGAACTTTCTTAAAACAAAGAAACCCAAACTAAAAATTTTCTTTTAAAGAGAACTATTCAGAAGAAATATGATCTTTCCCTAAACAATTCTAAGGAAAACACAGGCTTTGGAATTGAAAGACACCCAAAGCAAGAGACTAACCCTTCAAAACCAAACAAAGAAAAGATGGCTAAAAGCAACTCAAAGAATGTCAAGCAGACTGTAAACAGATCAATATGGGCTCCAAAAGTTCAATCCAGTTGATCAAAGCAAAACTGGGTCATCAAAAGATGACAAGATCCAAACCAAAAAAGTTTACAAACAAGTTCGCAGCCTAGCAGTAGAGTACAGTGCAAGAATTAGGCATTCTCGCAGGCTAGACACTGGTAGGGTGCGAGAAGTTCGCACTGGATCTAACAACAGGGTGCGAAAAATCAATGGTTTTCGCAGGCTGTAGAGAGGTACAGTGCGAGAATGTCTATAATCAAAGAAAATTTTGAAAAAGGATAGGGAATTTAAGTGAACTTCTAGATCCAGAGAGTCTGGATGGATGTCCCACAGACTTAGAAACCAGAAAACAAGCAATCAAAGGAAGGGAAACTAGACTAACTAGGAAACAATCTATTCCCTAGTGGAGTCGCCAATTTTGTTATCGGACTAATCGGTAGGTGCAGACACTAACTGATCTCACTAGATCCAACTAGATCTAGAATAAAACACACTAGAACATGACGCTTTCCTTAAGTTTTAAATATTGAATTTACTAACTAAAGAGGGATAAGTGACATACCATTTAAACGTCGCTTCCTCTCCCTATCGCCATCCTAGCTCCATTCCAACACTCATACAATGATGATACTGCAAAAGAACGCAACCAACAAAAGTTATAGCAATAGCATAAACTCAATATAAACCTATGTATGTGATCAAGGAATCATACAATAAAACACAACAAGCTTTATAGGAAAGAATCACATTATTGTATCATATTAAATGTGAAAGAGAGATTAAAACCATGGCCTTGATGTCGTAAGGTCCCTTCCAACTGTTCTTCATTCCCCACACACTTTCACTCCAAGAATTCTGAGAACACAGATCTGATAGTATTCACAATCTATCTTGACAAAGGAAAAACTCAAAACCACTCTAACCAAGATAATAATTCCAAGCCAAATCCAACTTAACTAATCCCAGAAGCTTCAAAGATAACTTTCTCCATGAGATCTCCTCTCCTTTTATAAGTTGAAGAGGATAAGTTGAGGAGGTTAGGATGATCCCACCAAATCATGAAAGCGAGTAAGATCCAAACCATTCAGATGCCACCTCACCATGGAAGTTTCTCCTTCTAGAAGATTCGAGAAAATGCTCATTTTTCCCACATGTAAGCATTCTTGCACCCTACCTATAGAGAAACCTACGAACCTCTCACAACCCAGCTATGGTGCAACCTACGAGAATCAAGCATTCTCGCACCCTGCCTATATAGCAACCTACGAACTTGCTTTTTTATAGGGTTTTTACAAAGGAAACTGCAACTTCTTTTCTCGGGAAAAGTTCTTCTCCCTTCTCTCTTCTGGAACTCAGGCCACTGACCCCTCTGAAGGCAACAGATAGGTTTACATCATTAACGGTCATAAGGATGACGAAAATAATGTTTAACATCTACATGATACTCTCAAGAATTTAAAGTTACCAGTATATCATCGAGAACTTCGACAAGCTTTAACCTTGATCTATCAACAAGGTTGAGCACCGTGGGTGTGGGCTGAAGAGTATTCAATTGTAATGTCTCCATGTTCATAATGGTCATGATATTTATTTCATCTCCTAAATCGATCAAAGTATTTCCTATGAGAACGTCATTGATGGTAATGGTGATTATGGGGTTCCCAGTGTTATCACTATAAAAAACATTTGTTGGAAAACTGGCCTAAAAAATTAGTAGGGGGATAAGTTAGTATGGAGTAGTGACAGACTGGCGGATGAGGCCATATTCAATGGGCAGGGATAAATATGGTGGAGAGGTAAAGTATATGGGGTTTGATGGATTGTGATATTGAGCGTTGTCGAATCAACGGTCGAAGAATGCATAAGGAAAGGAAATAGTGCACTGGTTAACATTTGATAGGCAAGTTGATGAAAATACTGCGGTTTTGTTTCGAAGGTATGTGGTGCCAGTAGATGCATATCGGGGGGAAATGATGGTAAGCCTGAAGCAACCCAAGTTCTCCCCGATGTCACATGTCAGAAAACCATTTGATGTATGTCAAATCCAAAGATTGCATGGGAAAGGGACGGTCTCTCAAGTCACTTCACGCCACTTGTTCGAGTAGTGTTCGTCCAAGTGATGCCAGGTGAGTACCGCCAGATGACAAATTCAAAGTCTCATCATTCATAATAGATCGACCGAGTGTGAAAAAACCATTGTACCTGTAAGTAATTTGTCAGTAATTCATGATTAGAACTCGATTACTACCATCTTTCATAATATGTATGACATTACTCTGGTTTTGGAAATCAACTCTTCACTCATAAACGAGGTAATTACAAACTGGTTCAGCTTCCTAATTTTTGTTCAATTAAGGGAGATAAACTTATGTTTTCTGCAAAACTGAGAAAAATGGACAAATCAGACCAAGCAACATCCAGTGAACCATGATTTTCAATGATTATAACAAGTTCATCATTGAAGAAGAAAGAGAAGTTGGTCGCACGAATCCTAGCAACGAAATTTCATACAAAGCCTGTGTGAGAGCCAGGAGTAGATAAAGGAGTCATATTAAATCCCATCATGAAGGATTTAATCATCAACGGATACACAGACGAGCAACATACGCGAGTTATCATGATGAAGTGGAACAAGTGTTAGAAGACAGAGGTAAAAGCTGAGGTGGTTGAAAGCATAGGAGAAAATCAACCTGCTTGGCTGGACACCTTGAAGGAAGAAATTTCTAATCTGAAATAGTTTTCAAGCTAAATTTAGTATTCTTCAAAGAATTTTGTAACGATGTAGACATGTGGCATTCAAAGTGAAAATATCGAATATGTCAGTCTTGTTTACAAAGCTCCCTGTAAAGTAGGAGAACAATTATTATACATTGCTCCTTTTTGTAACCGATGTCAATTTTTGGAATGGTGGGGTAGTTGAATCGTTTTGAATCCTGGATGTAATTTATCTATAGAATATTCCTAAGACAAAAGAAAAAGGAGACCAGAGAGGGGATTGCCCTTGTAGCAGGAGGACTTTGTAAATTTCTGAGCCAAATTGAATATATAATGCAGAAGCGTTTGAACTTTTTATGAAAAGATTCTAATGGTGGTGATATGAGCTTTGTCTCCTTTCATTGTATATATTTCCTATGTTCTTTAATTCCATTTTCATTTTCTTCTGTTTAAACTGGAGAGATAGAAGTCCAAAGTTCATTTTATGATGCTCTCGACTCAAGCAATTTAAACTATGTTATCTTCTTCTTAGCTAATTCAGAATTTCTTTTAGTTAATTGTTTCTCCTTTTCCTCTTTCACACTGAAAATTTCAGTTTACAACTCAAAATCATTTCCTCATTTAGCCTTTTTCCTCTCGATAGTTCTAATGGCCTGCTATTGTTATTTACTTTCGACTCCATAGCCCTTAGTGTCCCTCCCTTTCCTTGCCAACGATTTTCTCAAAACCCCCAAAACAATCCGAAATCTAGCCACCGATTGCCAAAGATATATCAAGTGACACGAGAGAGCCCTCTTTGAGTTGAGCAGGCTAGTGCCCATCTCTAAAGTAGTTTGAAACACGTTACCTCTATCGTTTGTCTATCAGTCGGACAAAATTTATAGAGTGATAATATTTTGGAGTCATTGTCGGGGAAGAAATTGAAAATTTTTCCCTGGGAAAGAATGTCATGGTTGAGTTCTAAGGTCTAAGAGAGGCAGAACCTTAGGCACATATTGGTTGTATTCCCGCTCTGGCGACTCCACACATCAAAAAATCAATTGGAAGGTGATTCCATTAGTAAAAGAAGCCATAAATTTAAATTTTACTGGTGACTCCACTCTCAATGCAGAATCCATCTCACAAAGCATCATTGGCGACTCCAATGTTTAGAGATGAAATCCCTGACAGAGGTATGAAATAAAATTATGGAAGAAAGAAAGTACTTAAAATTGGATTTTTTCCAAGGCATTTTATTGTTTGTTATAAGTTGATTTTGGTTCTGGCTTGAATATGTTAGACAATTTTTTCTTCACCTACTGCATACAAACAATGATCATGATAATCCTAAAGTTTCATATCCTCCTCTCAAGATTATACAAATATCCCCTCAAGTTATTGTTGAACTTGATCAAAATCTCCCACCTGAACCATATGATAACTACAACCAAGATGATAAACCTCATGAGACCAAGGATGATATTTCATCCCCTATGCTTGGTTCAATACCCTGCAATATCCAGCATAGATATAGTCCCTTGAAATTATCCCACATCCTCCATGATTTCCCTCCAAAGTATTATGAGTACCTACATGTGTTTGACGGGGAACAGGGTACCATCACAGCCAAAAAACACATCCAAGGTTTTGAACATTTTATAGATTTGTTTGAGATTGATCACGATGATGTTTGTATGAGGGATTTCTCTCAATCTTTGAAAGGAGATACCAAAGAATGGTTCAAACATTTGCATCTAGGGAAAATTGGCTCATGGGAAGAATTGAAGGGTGTTTTTTTGAAGTTCTAGGGTCAGAAGAAATCTCTAGATCTGCAACTTACAAAATTCTACACCCTGAAAGGGAAAAGAATTGAGACCATTTTCGCATTTAGTAGAATGTTTTCCAGTAATTATTATGATCTGCCCAAATAAATTCAACCCACTGAAGTTGTTGCCATGCTCCAATATGTCACTACTCTTCACCAAGATTTGTCTTTCCTCTTGATGGAAAGGAAACCTGTGACCTTGCAGCAAATGTTCAATGATGTCGAGGAGATTCAACACAATATCCTAGCATGTAAACAAATTTGAAATGAAGAGTTATATGCTAAAGAACATAAGGATGAATGTGAACAGAGAACATTTGACTGGAATCTTGAGCATAAGATTGATGATATCACAAGTCCTTTCAAAGTTTTGAATGCAAATGATTTTGCAGAGGATCATATCTTACTTATTGAAAGGGGAGGTACTTATGGAGTTTCTGATCCATCCCATTATAAGCAGGGGGATGATTGTTTTATGTATTCATTTGTAGACAGTCAAGAAGATGAATTTTGCAAATCAACTTGTTGAAGAGCAGGTTGATGTTCCCAGCTTTTTCTTGTTAGATGACATTGCAGATGTTGCTGATTTGCCTATATATTATGAATATGATGATGATTGTGATGTTGAATTCATAGAACATCTAGATGTATGTTCTCTATCAGAAAATGTTCCTTTTTAGCAGTGTAATGAGAGAAATCAACCTACATATCATAGTTACAAAGAATAAAGTACTGAATCAGATGAAGGGAATTATTTACCTTTATGCTTTTCTTCATTTGAATTGTTGAAAGATAATGCTATGGTCATCATGGAAACATAGGAGAGTATACTGATGCCAAATCACATTGATTCATTGGAACAATTTGACAAGAAATTGCAGCCATGGATCAAAGAGGAATTAGAAAGGGAGTGTGTTCAACCAACTAAAGAAACAAAAAGATGTGCACATGACAGAAGTAAAGAAAATAAAGAAGATTTTAAATCAGGTGAAGGAACCTTGACACTATGTTTTACTTCCTTCAAAACATTGAAGCAAAATGTTTATAATGTTCCAAATCAGACATCCTCCAGACATGATGTTGAATATACAGGGTACAATGGAATTACAAATGAAAAACGTCTTCCATTGTGTTTTCTTTCCTTTGAGTTGTTGAAAGAAAATCATGAGGTAACAAAACACGCAGGAACGTCTGACTGCAATAACACTGCTTTACATAAGAAAATGATTGTTGATGAGGAAGATCAACAATCTTCACATGCATTAAATGATCATGTGGTTGATTACATGGGAGGTTATTTCAGTTCAGAATTGCAACCTACGCTCAGCTACTAGCCTAAAAATGAAGATGAAGGTGGTCAAGAAATTGTTGTTAAAGGTCATTTTCCTCCCCCTGAAACTAATATAGATATGCAACAAGATTTCCTGTAAAACAAAATGTTTCAAAGTTGTGTTTCTTCCCTGGAGAATGATGTGGTGGTCCAATTTATAAGTGGCCTAAAAAAATATAAGGTCTCTAAAACTCGTCTATGGAGACTTCAAGCGATAGAAAAACAAATAACACAAAGTTTCAGGAAAGCAATAAAACAATGCATGCCACTTTTCAATCAGAAATACAAAAAGATAATGAAGAGGCAGTTGTTTTATTTGATTCATTTGAGAATCATGGTTTTGAAAATACATCCATGGGAAATCTAGACTGTGAAATAGTGCATGATGTTATGTTTTCACATTTGCAAGAAGATTATGAGCATCAACATATTTCCATTCATTCCTTTGAAAGTCAAAATGACAGTCCTCAAGCAAATTTCTAGAAGTTTAATAAAGCCAAATGAGAATTGTTTGATGAACAAGAGGATAGCCTTGATGCACATAATATGGCTTTCATATTTGAAGATGTTCAATAATGCATGGATGTTTTTGTTGATATGCATAGAAGAGTAGAAAAACCTATTGTTTCCATTTCATTTGAAAATGTTCTCAAAACAGAAGAAATAGAGCAAGAACAACAAACACTTATGAAAGAGGCTTGTCTTTCTGTTTTTGCTCATCAAGAAGAAATTATTTTTCATGGTTTCAAGATTCTGTGGCCATCCTATTATAGTCTTCAGTGAAGGAGGAGTTTTCTTCATTCATGAGCTCAGGTTTTGGATTCAACTTTTTTTTTCAGCTGCCATCTTTTACATTTTTCTGCCTGATTAAGAAAGATGTGAGCAGAGAAATTTTGGGAAGTGAATTGCTTGATTGGTTGCATTCACACTTTAGAATCACTTGATTGAGTATTGTTTTTAGCAGTTTTAGAGTAGATAGGAGTGTGCAAATAAGCTTGTTGGTCAAGCATTTTTCAGTTCGGATTTCCAGTAGTGTATATAGTCAGATTTTAGTAGCGCATTCAGTGTTCAGTATCCAGTTGAGAGAACTGTGCAGAGTTTGGTTTTCAGCAAACACTGGTTACAGGTTGGAGGAGGTTACACACACATGTTTTAGGAGAAGTACAATGGATCATGCACCAGGTATATGAGTTCTTTGCTACCTGACTTGGAAGATAGCATCCCCAGTTGGAGCCTATATTATCACTGTAAAAAATATTTTGTTGGGAGCCCAGCCTCGAAAATTAGTAGGGGGATAAGTTAGTATGGAGGAGCGAAAAACTGTCGGACGAGGCCATATTTGACGAACAAGGATAAATATGGTGGAGAGGTAAAGTATATGGGGCCCGATGGATCGTGATCTTGAATGTTGTTGAATCAGCGGTCGAAGGATGCATTGAGAAAGGAAATAGCGCACCCATTAACATCCAAGAGGTATGCCGATGAACATACTATGGTTTTGTTCCGAATGTATGTGGTGCCACTAGATGCATATCGGGGGGAAAAATGGGTAAGCTTGAAACCGCCCAAGTTCGCCTCGATGTCACATGTCATAAATCCATTTGATGTATGTCAAATCCGAATATTGAATGGGAAAGGGGCGGTCATTCAAGCCACTTCACGCCACTTGTTCAAGTACTGTTCATCCATGTGATGCCAAGTGAGTGCCGCCAGATGACAAATTCGAAGGCTCATCATTCAGAATAGATCAGTCAAGCGTGACAAAACCGTTGTACCTTTAAGTACTTTGTCAATAATTCATGATTAGAACTTGATGACCACCATCTTTCATAATATGGATGACATTACTTTGTTTTGGGAAATCAATGCTTCACTCATAAATGGGGTAATTACAAACTGGATCAACTTCCTAATTTCTGTTCAATTAAGGGAGATAAACTTATGTTTTATGAAAAATCGGGAGAAATGGACAAAGAAAACCGAGCAATATCCAGTGAACCAGAATTTTCAACGAATATAACAAGTTCATTATTGAAGAAGAAAGAGAAGCTGGTCGCACGAATCCTAGCAACGAAATTTCATACAAAGCCTACGCGAGAGCCAGGAGCAGATAAAGAAGTCATATTAAATCCCATCATGAAGGATTTAATCAACAATGGATACACAGACGAGCATCATACGCAAGTTGTCAAGAGGAAGAAGAACAAGCATCAGAATACAAAGGTAAAAGCTGAGGTGGTTGAAAGTGTAGGAGACAATCAGCTTGCTTGGCTGGACACCTTGAAGGAAGAAATTGCTAATCTGAAATAGTTTTCAAGATAAATTTAGTATGCTTCAGATAATTTTGTAATGATGTAGACATGTGGCATTCAAAGCGAAAATCTCAAATATGTCAGTCTTGTTTACAATGCTCCCTGTAAAGTAGGAGAACAATTATTATACGTTACTCCTTTTTTTAACCGACGTCTATTTTTGGAACGGTGGGGCAGTTGAATCGTTTTGAATCCTGGATGTAATTTATCTATATAATATTCCTAAGACAATTGAAAAAGGAGACTAGAGAGGGACGCACCCTCCTAGCAGGAGGACTTTGTAAATTCCTAGAGCCAAATTGAATATATAATGTAGAAGCGTTTGAACTTTTTATGAAAATATTCTAATGGTGGTGATATGAGCTTTGTCACCTTTCATTGTATGTATTTCCTGTGTTCTTTAATTCCATTTGCATTTTCTTATGTTTAAATTGGAGAGATAGAAGTCTAGAATTCATCTTATGATGCTCTCTACTCAAGAAATTTAAACTATGTGATCTTCTTCTTAGCTAATTCAAAATTCATTTTAATAATGCTCTGATGCAGTTAATTATTTCTTCTTTTCCTCTTTCACCCTGAAAATTTCAATTTACAACTCAGAATCATTACCTCATTTAGATTTTTTCCTCTGGATAGTTCTAATGGCCTAATATTGATATTTACTTTTGATTCCATATCCCCGAGTGTCCCTCCCTTTCTTTGCCAACAATTTTCTAAAAACCCCCAAAACAATCTGAAATCTAGCCACCGATTGCCAAAGATATATCAAGTGACACGAGAGAGCCCTCTCTAAGTTGAGAAGGCTAGTGCCTAACTCTAAAGTAGGTTGAAACAATTACCTCTATCATTTGTCTATGATCTAGACAAAATTTATAGAGTGCTAACACTTAGGGTCTCCATAATCTTTTACCAATGGTTTCCTAGACATTAGCTCGGCTAGTTGACCTACTACTTTGATAGTGGGGGGATCTTTTTGTTTCCTTCTAGGTTTCTTAATGCATAAATCCCTAACAATTTTTGTGTATATGGGAATGTCTTTTATAGATTCTAACAAAGGTATTTTGACACAAACATTTTGTAGCTCAACTTCCAAGTCAAATTCAGGGAGGACAATAGGCTTTTCTATGGCCAACCTTTCTAGATAAGATGGAATTTTAGGTGCTTGTGGTTGTTCTATATGAGGATTAGTAGATGTTTGTGTCGGAATGGAGGGAGTAACTATGTTTCTGTCGTCATTTATTGGTTATTCAAGAGTTTCCTCTTCTTCCTTAATGACAACCATGGAATCCCTTGGTTTCACGAATTTTCCTGGTCTCAAATGTATATTTTGCAAGGGCATAGGAGTGATCAGGTAAGACGAAAAATCTTGCATCTCAACATTAAAGGCGGTTTGTGCTACTCTATTGTTTGGATTTGGTACCGACTATGCAGGCATTTGTGTTGGTCTGGGAGGATTTTTGTTTGCAGTCAACTGTGGTAATTGCGGGACTCTTGCTTGGGTAGTAGGATACAATGATGGCATGGATGGGGGGTATTGTGAGTAGTTAGGATAAGGCATTGGGAATTGTTGTTGAGGCATAATCTCGTGAGGGTTACCTCTCCAATTTTTCTCCCAAGGATGAGTTTGAGTTTGTTTTTGTGGGCAAGTGGGTTGTCATGGAATTTGAGTTTTCCACTGCTATTGATAAGCATTATAAGGTGAAAAAAATGATGAAAAGGATCTTTGGACATACCTTGGGCTCTTGGTTGCCATGGTATATTTAGTGTATCTTGAAAAGAAGGTTCTGCAACCTCCTTATTTTCTTTATATATGGCTTTATGTCTCGAAAATAAGGGATAATTCTCTGTCTCATGATCCTCCACAAATATTGTGCAAACCTTCACATTATCCAATGTGAATTCTTTAAATGGATGCTTCTTTCGACAACGGGGAAAAAAACATCCATAGTTGCCTTCTCTTCTTCTTGTTTTTTATTAACTTGAAACATATCTAGCTGAGAACTAATGTTGGTTGTGGAGCCTGATTATCTTCCTGATTCAGAGGTCTTTTACTTTCAGCCGTGTTTATACCCCATGAAGTATTTACACCCCAGAAGTATGTACACTCTTCCATGCAGGGGAGTGCAGAGGGGGGGTACCCCCTTTGCGGGGTTCGGGGGGGCTATCCCCCTAGCTGGGGGGTCTAGGGGAAAGCGAGGGTTCGGGAGCGAAGCCCCTGAAAGAAAAATTACCTTGTAAATGTATATTGTAATTTCATTGTAAATCTGGACTGTTCATTATAAGGTCGCAGATCTAACGATAGAGATTATGTTAGGGTTTTTTCCCTAGAAGGCAACTCTCTTTTATGAGGGAATTGTATTGCGGCTATGGTTGATGGAGAATATTGTATTTTGAGATAGGAGACTGTGAGAGAAAGAAGAGGAAGTTACAACAGGTTTGTTATAGGTTGTATCCCTTCATATGTTGGATAATAATAAAGGAAGGACCTGACAATTTCTCTGGTGGACGTAGCCCACACTAGGTGAACCACGTAAATCTGTGTCTCTATTGTATTGTGTATATTCTTTGTTTTGTTTCTGCATTTGTTTTATTTTATTTCTCCACGGTCCTATTTTTCTAACAACTGGTATCATAGCGAAAGGTAATTCGCAAGAAAAGAGGGTTCCTGGTTCGAGTGGGAGAAATGTCGGAAGATGGAAAGTTTAGGGTCGAGAAATTTAACGGCCAAAACTACCAGTTATGGAAGATGCAGATGTAAGACTATTTATATCAAAAGGATCTATTCCTACCATTGGGCAGAATAACAAAGAAGTTGGTGGCTACAAAGGACGAAGAATGGGAGATTCTTGATAGAAAGGATCTAGGAACGATATAGCTGAGCCTGGCAGTGTCGGTGGCTTTCAATATTTCGAAATACAATACAATGAAGGGTTTGATGGACGCGTTGGCTAAATTGTATGAAAAACCCTCAACATCCAATAAGGTATTTCTAATGAAGAGATTATTTAGTATGAAGATGTTGAAAGGTGGGTTTGTTGCAGATCATTTAAATTATTTTAATACGGTTACTAATCAACTAAGTTTTGTAAAAGTGGACTTTCATGATGAGGTCAGGGCTCTTCTAATCTTGTGTTCATTTCTAGAAAGCCGAAACGGCTTGGTCATGGCTATAAGTAACTCTGTCTCTGGTTCAAATAGTTTAAAATTTGATGATGTTGTTGGTGTTATCCTTAGTGAGAAAATGCGACAGAAAATCACAGGTGAGACATCAGGAAATGCGTTGAACATGGAGAACAGGGGAAGACAAAAGGATAGAGGAAAGGGTTTTGGGAACCATGGGAATTCTAGCAAGGGCAGATCCAAATCCAAACTTGGAAAGATAGAGTGCTGGAATTGTGGGAAGAAAGAACATTTGAAGAAAGACTACAGAGCTCCAAAGAAACAAAGAGATGGACAACAGGAGAGAAATTAGGAATCAAATGTAACAGGTGATGTGTTACAAGATTCTTTGATTCTTTCTGTAGATAATATTTCTGAGTCTTGGGTAGTAGATTCAGGGGCCTCATTTCATGCCACACCCCATAGGAAACATTTTCTAGATTATGTTCAAGGTGATTT
>JZKD02S1936420.1:56113-116687 GCA_000966675.3 Picea glauca | reverse complement strand
AGGAGGAGATAGAATACATGTCCAGGGTCCCATATTCATCAACAGTTGGTAGCTTGATGTATGCAATGGTTTGCACAAGACCAGATATTGCACATGCAGTGGGAGTTATGAGCAGATATATGAACAATCCAAGTAAAGAATGTTGGGAGGCAGTAAAGTGGATTCTCAGATACTTGAGAGGTACTTCTAATCATGCATTATGTTTTGGAGGTTCAAAAAGTGTTCTACAAGGATATGTTGATTCAGATATGGCAGTTGATAAAGATAATAGGAGGAGTACCACAGGGTATGTGTTTACTATAGCTGGAACAACATTAAGTTGGATTTCAAAACTGCAAAAGGTTTTTTCACTTTCAACAACAAAGGCAGAGTATGTTGTTGCTACAGAGGCTAGTAATGAGATGATTTTGTTACAGAGGTTTATGGAGGAATTGGGAAAGAAGCAAGAGAATAACAGGTTGTACTGTGACAGTGAGAGTGCCATTCATCTTGCAAAGAACACAGCCTTCCATTCGAATACTAAGCATATATAGTTGAGGTACCACTTCATACGATCCGCCTTGGAAGATGGACATTTGAAGTTGGAAAAGATACACACTAGCCAAAATCTTGTAGACATGTTAACAAAGGGAGTAACCAGGGAGAAATTGAGTTCCTGCTCAATTTCAGTTGGTCTTCAAGAATGAAGATGAAGATGAGAAATTTGCCAGGTCCAAGAAGGTTCAGAGTTCAGTATATACAACAACGATGGAGTTGTTGAGATCAGTCTCCAAGTGGGAGATTGTTGGTTGTGGAACCTGATTATCTTCTTGATTTAGAGGTCTTTTACTTTCAACCATGTTTATACCCCATGAAGTATTTACACCCCAGAAGTATGTACACTCTTCCACGTGGGGGAGTGCACAGGGGGGTAACCCCCTCTGTGGGGTCCGGGGGAAAGTAGGTGCCTAGTGGGGGTTCGGGGGCGAAGCCCCCGAAGGAAAAATTACCTTTTAAATGTATATTGTAATTTCATTGTAAATTTGGACCGTTCATTATAAGGTCACAGATCTAACGATAGAGATTATGTTAGGGTTTTTTCCCTAGAAGGAAACTCTCTTTTATGAGGGAATTGTATTGCAGTTATGGATGATGGCGAATATTGTATTCTGAGATAGGAGACTGTGAGAGAAAGAAGAGGAAGTTACAACGGATTTTTTGTTAGTTGTATCCCTTCATATGCTGGATAATAATAAAGGAAGGACCTGGCAATTTCTCTGGTTGATGTAGCCCACACTGGGTGAACCATGTAAATATGTGTCTCTATTGTGTTGTGTATCTTCTTTGTTTTTTTTCCGCATTTGTTTTTTTTTATTTCTCCACGGTCCTGTTTTTCTAACAACTAAGAGTACCAAGAATTTCTGTTTTTAAAATTTCCAATAAATTTCTTAATGCTGTCCTTCATACTCCAGATCCTACAGCAGATTTTGTTACTTTCGACAAAACATCTCTTATTCCCTTACAAGATTTTGCTCGACTCCTAGAATATCTCCTGCACAAATCAAAAATGTCAGCAAATGGCGATTGAGAGATATTGCATGTACACATCATATTTAACCCATCAATATATTATTCTTGTATCCATTTTAGAAAGATAGTCCTTATGGTATCATTATTTAAAGCACTCTGCTTGGTTTTCTGGAGGTTGTAAAGAAACCTTTCCATGTAGTCTTCAAGACTCTCTTCCTCTCATTGTTTCATCATAAATATGTCATTGTAGGAGTCTCTAGTCCTATAATTGTATTGATATTTTCTTAAGAAAGTACTTTTCATGTCTTCCCAAGATCGGATAGAGTAATATTCAAGCCCCATGAACCATCTTAGAGCAAAGTCTTTTAAGGTTGCTGGAAACAATTTTAATTTTTTTTCATCATCAACATAATTATAGATTCTATAGAGAATACCAAACTCAAAGAAAAAAGCATTTGGATCCTTTGTAACCGTACCTCTAAATTTGGAAGGATAAAAGTGGGGATATTTTTCATGTTCACATTCGACACTAAGTCAAGTATGGGAAATCCAAAGGTGGTCTCTCCTTCTGGTTCCTTAATCCTTTCTTCTTTGTCTGCCATGTGGCTAAATATACTAAATTCCTCTGGACTTGGTGAGAATGGTGGCTCATATACTGGATTTTGATAAATGGTGAAGTTGTCTCCAACGTGCAATTCTGGAATTCCTCCCGCCATAGGAGTTTCTACTTGTGAAATGATCACGTTGTGGGGGGTCCTAAGAAGTTGGTATATAAGCTCATGATTGACAGTCTGTTCTAGTACTGGATCAATGTTTGAAGTTGGCCTATCAGCATGCGTCTCTTCAGCTGGTTGGTCCTGGAATTCTCCCTCTTTTCCATGGACCTTTTCTACTGTTGGTTCAGATTTTGGGGTGGACAACCTTGATGTAGAACCCTCTCTCCATGTGCTTCCTACGTGTATTTTAGCTGGGTTAATAGGAGGGTTTTTATTGCTACCAAATAAATTTTCTGGAATATCAGTTTTTAAAAATCTACCCTTGTTATCCCTAGGCCTAACCATGAGTTAACCATATGCCAGATAGAGTTTGGAAGGACTCATAATAGTGGCATAATTGGTTCTTACCTTCCTTCTTACCGTCTCTCCACCACCGATCTGGAAAAAGAAGAGAATTCTCAAAGAAAACAATCGAAAATTAAAAAAAAAACTAGCTTCTTAGCATTTACCTTTTAGCAGTTCCCTGACAATGACGCCAAAATGTTGGGACAATTAATTGTTGTAATAAATTCTCGCATAAGTTTCAACCAGGTTCGTAAACTGATGAACTGCAGGCACATTATGTGCAGGAAAAGGACATAAGTGTATCCTACTTTGTCTTTCAAGGTACAAGAAAGCTAGGTGACCTACCAATTGGTCATGAACATAAAAAAAAACCACTACTCCGGACAGATAATTAATGACCAAACCAAGAAATTAACTGTCTAAATCCTATTCTATGTGTGAAAAATAATTAACCTTTTAGTAGTACAATAAAGAAACGAGAAACTAATAAAAAAAGGATAGAAACTACCCAAGCATATGTCTATATCAGTCAACAGTATGAATCCACTCAAGTCTTCATATAATCGTGTTACTGATCTATAATAAGACTAACCGGCTTGAGAGTAATTCCTAGTGTTTAACATACCCTTAACTTAAAATGTTTACTTCACTACAAGCATGACATACTCTATTGTGCTACTGCATTCTTACTCATAGACAGTAAACCAAAGTGTAGGGGAATGAATCTAAACAAGCCTTTCCAGAAAGCTTAACACTTCACTTGGTGGGTGAAGCAACGAGATAACACTACTCTATGAAGAAGACTTATAGATGCCAGTAAAACACACAATTTGCACTCGATTGAAACTAAATTGTTGTCCCTCAAAATATCGTCTTACTTTTGCTAAAACACATCTAGAGGCCACACCACACTCAGCAAGAAGGAAACTCAAATCACATAGATAATATCCTATTAATACTTTGAAGACCTATGCCCTTAATACCACAGAGTCTAAGTATGGAGGTATCAACTAAATCCTTTGTGAATAGAATCCGTTCTCCCAACAATGAAAGGGTATTTAAAGTTTCTGGATATGTGACTAGGTCATCACAAAGCTTCTATCAATGCTTGATATCAATCCTTATGATTTAAGATAATAAAAAGAGTCATCTCCTTAAGCAGATAGAAGTTACAATATGATCATGCCTTACATTCCAGATCTTTGACTTTGCTCACAAACAAGTCTTTATTAAGCAGAGTTAACACTTTAAATACAACTCCAAGTTGACACACACACAATGCTTAATTTTAGTATTTTAGTTCAGTTTAATCATTGGATCATATGAGCTTTAGCTTTATTAAGAAGTGTGTGAGGTATTTAGATCAGACATTCATGGTTGTGTAAGATACCAATAAATCTTGGAACGTGTTTGTCTTTCAAGATTAAACAAGAAGGAAGTATAGTTCAATAAGATTCAAATATTAACATTCATTCACACATCTTTCTGTCTATATGAAAGTCTTCCATTATTCTAATAGAATTTCGATTTATAACACATGGAAATCCACAATGAGTAATTAGTACACAAAAATTAAATAAAACCTACAATTTAGAAACCACTCCACACAAATCTATTCATGAACACTACTACAACAAATAGAGAACAAATAATATACAAATAACTCATCTTACTAAGGGAGGTGGGCCCATGCCTTCCCAAGTAGTGAGTGGAAACGATTCAATAACTCACAAATGTGAAAACAAAATAAAACAAATCATGATTGGTATTAAATGGAAATCTTTAACCAGCTTACAACATATTCATCACAGTATGGAAAACAAAAATAAGTAACACAAATTTATATTATGTTTAGAAAAGAGTATATATCAGCTTGTACACAAAGAAAATCCCTCTATATATCAAGTTATGAGCATTTATAAGATTGCACTGTCTTCCCCTATTCTCCTGGACTAAGGGGTAAAAATCACTATCAAAACTGAAGGATCTTAGTGACCACGATTTTATTTATCCAAGATTATAATCTTAGGAAATCGATCTAACAAACTAGATATCACTACTGTGACCCCAATTTGGTGTGGCCCTGGAAGATATGCCTATGGGTTGTCTTGAAGTTTCGTGCAATGCAAAGGGACATTGGGTGCAAATGAAATGACCAACACCCATATCGATGGTCACACGAACAATACCCATATCGCCAAATCCATTTTGGATGCGCACAGATAGGAGAAGCCACAACCTCGGGTACTAGAATGCCTGCATTGATACTAAAATGCCAGGAATAGTGCGGGAACAAATGTTATAGTAAAAAGGTGAGCATGCTTTTATCATTGGTAAAATATAGCCAAAAGATCCTATAGTAAAAAGGTGAGCATGCTTTTATCATTGGTAAAATATAGCCAAAAGATCCTAATTAATTCATTAAGAACTCAGAAAATACCAAAATAAACAAGTTTTACCTCATGCTAAAATCAAGATCTTAGGTCGGAAAAAATGGTAAAAGTAGGAGACAATGAGTTGGATTTCAATTCCTAGGTAGGGAATAAATGGCCAAAAACCTGTATGGTGAGTGACAAAATGGGAGCTCAACATTACCCCCACACTTGATCATTTGCATGTCCTCATGCAAATATATCACAAAACTGTTCAAAATTGAAATATATACTCTTTTCAACCACTAAGAGAGTCTTGTCGCATTGATCAGTATCCTGAGGTCCGATTTTTTATTTTACAACCTATAACTCCTCCTTGGTTGCTCTAAGTAATATTTAGACATTAATTCAACGTTATAAAACTGAATGCCTAGTACACTCCCATCTATGTTAACCACATCACAAAGTTGTAAAAGTGTTACAGACTATAGGCTTCATAAAATGAGTTTGTTATTCATAGTAGATTGCCAATTCTGTGGAATAACGTTATTTGCAGTGAGCGTTCTTCCAGTTGAAAGAGACTTCAAGCGAATAGAGAACAGAGCTTGTAAAGGGCCACTATTCAAAGACTAATTTGCACCCGATGTCTATTGCATTCCTTGCCCTGTATCAGAGTTTTCCTGCATACATGAGAATATAAACATGAATCTACTTGCAATGATATATTGCTACACACAAGTACAATTGAGCTAATATTTATAATAATACACCTGCTTTAGATCGACTGCACCAAGATCGCCATATCCATCTTCGTATTCAATAAGGATAGCGAACCAGTAATTGGTGGCGCCTTCGTTAACGTGGAATGAAATATTCTTCCCCTGATATTCGCAAGGCACACTATATAATAACATAAGAAAGGAAAACTGGAGTAATAAATAAAATGATACAAACATCATAAAGGAATTCGACTCTTCCAATTCCTCTAATCTATTCGACTGCGAAGTAGGAGTAGATCAATACCGTTGGAACAAAATAGAGACGACTCCAGTGTTAAGCAGATCCAAAGATGTACCAGGAGATGCCATGTCGCTGAAGGCAGTACCACTGAGGTCAAAATGTGTTTTTCCAGAACCTGAGCAGATTCCACCAGGACATTCGTTTGTAATAACCACTGTCACCGCGCTTTGGGAACACAAGCCATTCGCCGTGCACTTTACCTTCTTACACGCAACAAATAATGAGTTAATTCCTCATCAACAAGACGCCAAACTTTATAAATACCCCAAACAGACCTGATAGCAAGCCCCACATCCTTTGCCGTCTTTGAATAGGGCCGGACTTCCTGCATCTATTTTTGATTGGAAAGGGATCTGTTTCACTAGGCTGCCATATCCGCATGCACCACCTGTTACAAAGGAATACCTTAGAAGAGATCCCATCATACATATATCCATATTTTGACCACTCCTTGTTTTCGATGGAAATCAAGCACACGGGTAAGGAGGAGAACACTGATGAGTTGAAGTTTCGATAGTAAAATTTTGGGGTTCTCAACTGTCGTTAAGTTTGGCGTTGCAAGTAAACAAGGGATTTCGATCAACACCTATTTTTTGATTATATGACTACTTAGATTCCAAATGTGCGTTTGATGTTATGTTGAACCTGCCAGTAAAGATGGCTGTATTTTCCAGCAATAATGCAAGAGAGTATCCCAGCATCTGGAAGAGAAGCTAGAAAGAGTAATAATGATTCTGGACATCCAACTGGAGAATGCAATGTGATCAAGTCTAAATTGAAGATGCCAGTTGATAACATGAATTGTAATAATCGACTAATGGGAGAAACTAAATCTGAAATTAGTACAGAAAAGTAACTGTTGAGAATGCACATATCGTTGAAATTAGTACAAAAAAGTTAACTGTTGAGAATATCGTTGAAACAGGTTCAGAAATGATAAATGTGGATGACCCATGTGAAGTTGGACAACATCTAAAAAAAAGCATAGGTGAATGATGAATTTGAACCTGAAAAGAGTGTGTCAAATATAAATCAGACAAACTCAGCAGTCGCAGAACAACCTCCAACAACCTCATAACCAGCTTTACAAGGATCTTTTTCCGGGACAACCAGGGCAAGCAAAAGAGCAAATCAGAGATATTCATCAAGATAAACAGAATGGATCTAAGTAGATGGATCCAAAGCAGACAGGAAGATGGTTTCATAGAATCTATCAACAAGCAGAGTAAAAGTGGATGTTGAAAGACAGACTCTGGATATTGATCACAGAAATCATTACAATCATCCTTATCTCGAAATGGCTTGGTTTTTCCCACAAAACCCTAAGGTTGAAACCCTAGAAACAGACTACAAAAGCCTCAAAAGAAATGTATTAAGTGTTTAGTCCACAATTGTAGTGGAGAAATTGTTGGCAGCGAGCAAGATGCAAATCTTCGTAAAGACCCTGACGGGAAAGACCATAACCTTAGAAGTGAATTGGAACTCTAAACTTTTTTCTGTCATTTCTGGAATCATAGAGGCATCGGAGGCGCTACCTATTTGTAGCAATTGGAGGCTCGAAGAGGCTATGCTCATTCAGCCAGTGGATATGCTTAGGCCATAAGCTATGGTTTGTACTAGGTTTGTACTTTCCCCCAGACTAGGACCATTTGAGAGAAAATTTCAGTGGGTTCAATTTAATACATGAGAATTTGAGAAATCTTATGACAAGCTCAGATATGCATAACTGGCGGAATCAGGATAATGGCCATAATGGTTTTCATATCTTTTTTTTGTGACTTTTCTCATCTTTTGGCTGTGCTTTTATGACATATGTATTTAGGGACAGTCTGATAGATTTTTCAGACAGAAACGAGAACCATCTAGCATGCAGAATGTCGGATTGGATTATGTCATAACAGGGACTATGGGGTTGGATTTTCGCAGATATTTCCCAGAACCATCGAGCAATGGCACAATCTCCAGTTAGATTGGCTCGTTTCCAACATTCTTTCAGGGAGGATTCTGCCTAAATCCTAATCCTATCGAAGATTCAGCCGAAATGAACCAGACATGAAAAACAGCCAAACAACCAAGAAACAAACCGGACGTCAAAAACAACCAAACAACCAAGAAAGAATTTGAAGTGCACCCTGACGATGGCATTAATTGCATATCGCCGCCACCCCTTGCTGTGATGCCCGATGCAAGTGTAACCCAAAGAAAACCCAAGAAAACTATAATGTAAATATTATTTCAGCGCCTTGGGAGCTGTGCATTCGAAATAATGCAACTCGCTCAAAACTTAATGTCAATGTCCCTTCAATGGCAGGGACATAACAAGATTAACTGCATAGCAGCAAGTCCCTGTATTTAGGGCAGGGCAGGGATGCCATTGCATAAAGCTTGAATGAACTTGTATATGGTTTTCTTGTTTTCCTTCTTGCGTGTTTTTTTGTGTTTTCCTTCTTGCGAGGACAATTGATAGTCATAGGGTTCATTGAAGTCCTAGATGGTAGTCGTAACAACCAAATGGGCGAATATCAAAGTCTGGAACAAGTCGTTGGTCATGGGAGAGCATATAAAATATGGATTGCTAGTATGCTGATATGATCGATATAAGGTTGAGAGATAAGATTAGTTGGAACCTTTTGTATTTTGCTTGTATCATAAATAATATGAAACTGTACCAGTTTTATCATACAGAGACTAAAAAAATCATACATAATGAAATATGAATGAATGTGGAAAGTAGCCTAAGCCAAGAGAAAATAGCCTAAAGGACATGAATCAACCTTTTGGCCACATGACAAAGTGACAGAAACAAATGGATTCAAAGTGATCCTTTGGCTTGATCTTAGTTACGTTAAATGGCATGTCAGCTTCTTATTTTATAGCAGTTATAATCACATAACCGGTTCAACCATTTTGTAAAAAATTTTATTATTTAAGATTTGAATTCAACATTCGAATGTTTGTTGTTGGTTGATGCCGATCTCATGGAAGATTTAGAAATAACACGATGTTCGACATGTCTACTAAATTCAACATCGATTTATTAATATTAATACCAATTATAATTATTCAAAATCTATTATTTAATCAAGGATTTTGAAACGAGTTAAATCTCTATCTTTTAAAATCTACGTTTATGAATATTAATAATAATTATAATTTAAATATTTTATTAATAAAAAATTATTATCCTTTAAAATCTACGTTTATGAATATTAATAATAATTATAATTTAACTATTGTATTAACAAAAAAATATTATTCTCACTTAATTAATTAATCGTATTAATTACGCAGATATACATCTCCTATTGAAAATCAATTTAATACTTCTAGTGCTTCACTCAACCACTTGGTTGTTCAACATTCCTTATCACATGTAACTTTGGTGATGGTGTTACCTCCAAGATTTTGACATTAGAGGATGACACCTGCTATGTATGGGCACTGAGCGTTATGTTAATAATGCTCCCCTCAAGCTTCTAACGCTACGACTTCTCCTTAACAGTGAACGGTTTTTTTTTATGTTTCTAGGTTACAAATACCTTAAGATTGTAGCTTTGAATGGGTTGGGAGACATTGTCTAGAGACGATGAGCAAGGTGGAAGGATTAGAGAAGGGAGTCAGAGCAACAAGAAACAACTTATCCTATTGTTGTTCTATAAAACTCTTGCGCTGGATTCTTTCAACCCATTTTACTGCAAGAAGATTAAATCCAAATTAGAGTTACCAGAAGAGCAAAGAAAATAAAAAGAGGTAATTGTATGAAAAAGTACCTAATTCTTGGATCGCAATGCTTGGTATGAATATTGATATGTGCTATTCTTGATGGATGAAAATCACATGGATTAATTCAAATTGGTTCTCACATGGATTACTTTCGATTGCTTCTGTATCATTTTTACAATGAGATCTAGAGCTGCAATTGCAGATTTTTCTCTCAACTAAGATAGCAATACAATTTGATAAGATTCTTCTTTTTTAACGAGTGGCTAGTCTCCAATTTACCAACAACTCCACCTTCCACAAACAAAGATTCACACTCTCACTATATCATTGTTCCACCATCATGGGAAACCCATCCCAAAGCCTTACTATTCTGAGGCAACAGAGTTATTACATGACCAATGCTCACTTTCTCGAGATTTGACAGTGGAGAAGGTAGAATGGGTATGCACGACAAATGCGAGAGGAGGAGGAGAGAGGTTGTTACACCTCAAAATTACTCACTTCGATAATGTCACAAGTGTTGTCATTATGAGTGTTGTAAGTGTCGCATCTCGTCTGCAAGTAATGCATCTTGACTATAAGTGTTGGTGTCACAAACAGTATACTGTCATCTTGCCTATGTCATGCCTCTAACAACATCATGAAGACACTTAAGACACCTCAAAGGATAGTTTGGAAGAAGAGAAATCACTTGGCAGGAGGTACAAGCTTTTTACCATTGTAAAAACCACAAAAAAAAGGATTTTGGAGAAGAGCACTCCCCTACCCACTGTCAGGGAGTGTTGGCACTCCCTGAGCCTTTTTGGGGGAGTGCTTGAGCACCCTATGCACCCTTTTGGGGGAGCTCTACCCTATTTTTGGCAAATTCTAGGTTTGTTGAGGCAAATAAGGGAAGAATCCCTCAATTCCTGAGGGTAGTTGGATTCGAATAGATGGTGAAGGCATGATCTTAGGGTAGATCCTCAACTAAAGGAGAGGAATCCTCAACTCATCCCAAATATCTCTCAAGTGGTTGGACTCCTCCAAGGTTATATAAGGAGGCCTTCTCATGGTCAAAGGCACAATGGAGATTGATAATTACATCAAACTTATGATCTCATGAGTGAGATGCCATCAAAGAAATCATTCAAAAGATTGTAAGTACTTTTACTTGTTCTCATTAATATAATCAATGCTTGGCCTGTTTCTTTCAAACCTGTACTTGTTTCATATAAGTTTGTTTGCAGTAGATGGATCTATGATTGAGATAATCTCAGTAGAGTAGGAAGTCCATTGCATCTTTGTTTATTTTGCAGGACCTATCAAGGAGCTCAAGATCGAAGCTCAGCCTGGACTTTGCAAGGACAAACATCGTCCATAAGGTACATATCTTTCTCCTTCTCTTTTTTTCATTAGCTTGATTAGATCTAAAAGGAAGTCAATGTCCATGTTAAGCACCTTTTGTATTGGCCTTAGGAGTTTAGAGACCAAGAGGGAATCCACTTGTCTGCATGGGGATTCACCTTCAACAGAAATTGGTGACTCCATTGGGGAGGAGCTCTGATTTTTCTTTCCATTCCCAGATTTTTTTTTGGCCCTTTACCCACTGATTTGATCTTCTCCATATTGAAATTTTGATTGTTAGATTGGTTTGATTGCCTCATTATGTCATCAGGATCACCCTGATTGACTGAAATTCCTTCATTTTTTGAGTTTTTATGAGTTTTTGGAGCAGAGCGCTCCCCCCTTTGTTGTTTTCATAGCACTAGCACTCCCCTGTAGCCTTACACAGAGTGCTCAAATTCCCTTGTGCCCCTTATACCAGAGCGCTACCCCATTGTTTGTGAGAAATTCTCCAAAATTTTTATTTTCTGAAGCTATTTCTGGGTTTTGGCATTTGCTCAGGGTCCTATACTCTCAATCCATCTTGATATTGGCTTTCAAACACCATTATTTCTGAGAATTCATCATCTCTTTCTTGGATTTTTGACATTTTTCCTTGCTTTGCAATAACTCTGTCTTTGCTGACCTAGAGTTAACTTGTTGTTTTCTTCTCCTTTATCTGATTGTGTGAAAACTTTTGTGAGGAAAATCCAAAGGTCTCTTAACCTTTTCATTTGACCTTTGAAGTCAACTTTCCATCATTTCTCTCTTTGTTTGAGGTTTTTGGTTCTTTTTTGCAATTTGGCTATCTCTGTCCTTGTTTATTTCACGATGAGAGTGTGTTTTTGTTTCATGTGAGGTTTGCTTCTCACTATTTAATCCTGAAGTCTGATTGGCATTTAGAAGTTTTACATCTGATTATCATTCACATATAAGCAAACGAACATATTTTAGTGATTGGTTTGGATGTTAAAAGGCATTTCTGAAATTTTTAGCATTGCATTGGATTTCATTGAGAAACACTTGTATGAGGACATTTCATATAAGTGTTTGACAGTGAAAACAACTTTCTCTATTTCCCTTAAATAACCATTCACCGAAAGAAACATTTTCTTATCATCTTCTTGTGCATTTTTGGGAAATGATTCATCATACCATCAGTTTCATTGTCATGCATCCTTTGAGTAAAGAACAACCATAAAATCAACACTAATTAAAAATTGTCTAGAACATTTTTTTTTAGGATCTTCCACCAACATTAGACTAGGATTAGCACTTTGGATTAGGCTATGAGTACAACTCTCCAAAGTTTTCAAAATGAACATATGAAGGTCCCGACTTGGATTTTATTCCAAATATTCTTACTTTTGAACCTAGACCAGATATGAAGGTCTCATAAACCAATGATTTTCTTGTTTACAACAATTATTTCCTACAATTTGTTTTAAAGTTCTATTTTACTCTGCACCATCTTTTAAGAGCAGTTAGCCCCTCAAAATGCCAAAATCCACTAGCACCACTTATATCATGTGGTGCTTAAATGCTGAAAATGTGGGATGGTCTTAGTGGAAATGAGATAATTCACCATATATGATATATGTAGAGGGAAATGGTGTATTTCACTATAAATGTTGCCCATTAAGGGGCAAAAAATGTAGAATTGGTCCTGGAGAAGGACGAGAACACCCCTTCTCCCAATAATTAACATTGGGTCTGATCATGTTTTTTTAGTTTTGGAAGGGACCCTGTTTCCTTTAGGGTAAGGAACCCTCAATATTTTGATGTAACAACACTTTCTCTATATAATAGAAATATAATTTGGTCTCTACAACTTTATATAAATATTTTCTAGATATTTTCAATAAAAAAAAATTAAATTTCATATTGTTTTGCTTTGTCACATTGACAAGTACAAGAGAAATTAAGAGGAGGCATGAGAAATTTTTGTCTTGAGAATTATTGCCATAGATCTCTACTATGTTGGAGGTTTCCCCCTCAAAGAAGCAAGTGAACATTTCTTTCTGGAATAAGGTATCATTTCTGGTGTTTCTCTTCTCAATATTCTATTGTTCCATTGATATGTGTTGAATATTCATGTTTCTGCATATTATATTAAATTAAATACCTTACAGTTAGTGGAATTTGTCTTTTTTATTTTATTTTGTTTTACTTAAGTAACCCTAAGTCAAGTGTCATTACATGCATTGAAATTAATTTGGGTGACAATAAGATAATTGTTATACCACATGTTACTTCACATCATCATGAACTAAAAGTGCTCAGAAATAACATTAAAGCTCTGAACATACATATTAAAGGGGTGAAATTTCTGTGCAAAGAAGATATTCGTTTCCACATATTTATTGAGTGGTTCCTCAGTCTTACCCATTAATTTATCTATGGACAAATTTAAAATCACTTATGTTAAAGAAGACAATGCAACAAGTGCCATAAAACATCTTAGGTTTATTTATGACATTAATTGTCACATAGATTTTCCAAGTAAACAGTAAGAGTATTAACCATTAAGTTTTCATAGATTAAGGGCACAAAGAATATTAATCTGAGTAGTGAAAATAATAGCTAATGTGTCGGCAATGTAGACTATGAGTTTAAGATATGTATGATTGTGTATGTGTTACCATAGAAAGACCACAAAGATTTCATTAACTGAGCACTTCAATCCTCAAGCAATCTTATGTTAATAGTAACAACATCATTCATAGAAAGGAACCATTAACTATGCAATGAACCGGTGTTGAAACCCTCAAAACGGAGACACATTTAGTGTGGCATTAGTACATTTGATTAGGTCGTTGGGTTGTCTTTATCATTGGTTTTATTTGACATGAATTCAAGATTGGAAATGATTTTTGTGTAGACTGGCAATAAAATTGTTCGCAATAGTTCTTTTTATGGTTTGCATGTACATGGCCCAAGGATGCTTTTCAAACAATGAATTCATTCTCCATTCTTCATTCCACATGTCTTGTAATTCTTAGTTTTATGACTGTATGGTTATATAAATTGGAAAGATAGTTATAGTTTAATCAAATATAGAGATCACCAAATAGATAACTAGGCATGTCCTTGCTTGACTATAACTGTAAAATAGAGAATAAGCTGCAAATAGAGAATACCAAGACAATACACAACTTATTTTTGGTTAAAAGTAGAATGTAGATTGACTGTTTAAGGTTGAAGAGGATTAGAAATACCAATTTCAAAGGGTGTGGTTACTTCCATTACTAGAATAAATAGTTTCTGTATAAATATATGTTCATAAACATGAAGTATTATAATAAAAAACTTGCTAAAAAGATATGAAAATTCAAGTGAGGGGTCCTTAACTTATATTTAGTTTTACCATCAATGATAACTTGGGCAATGCATTGCAAGCATTTCACTATTGGTTTAGATGTGTTGGTGTCTCCTACACTATTTGGAGAATGTGCGAGAGACAAACATTTCAATGTTGAGAGGTTGTCATATATTGCAATAGGTTGTTTTATAGGTGTTGAGTTTTCATCCCATTTCCTCCATTTTAACTCCTTTCAAAGACCAAATAATAGCTTCCCACACTATAATGTAGAGGTTCCTCATATATGACCCAACTGCCATGGAGCTTATTCAAAGTGGAGTATTCATAAAATATGATTTTGTTACCCTTGCAAGATGCCACACCAATACATAGATGGTCCAGCCCAAACATTAACCTTCAGATTTGAGGTTGGAGCTTGTAGGCCCTTTTTTATTGATATATGCAATGTGTTGTGCCATGTTTTTTCTTTTCTTATTGATGAACCTATTGAAGATATCTTCAAAGTTGAGTGTTAAGGGAAAATTGGAATGCAACTGAATATAACGCTAAAGACAATCACTGACTATCCTTATATATTTATGACTATTCTTTGGATATACATATCATTCTCTTTGGACTGTTTTTGTAGTTGAAATTGAATCATTAGTACTACCATACTAGATAGATATTGATCATTAGTTATGAGTAAAGGAAATAAGAGGACAATTTAATTTCCTTTGTAAGAATCTTCTTAGAACTAGATCTGAGTAAGAGGCTGCCCATAAAACTAACCAAACACAAGATCTATTCTATAAAATTACTTAATTTCATTGTAGATTATGTATATCGATCATTAGTTATGATTAAAGGAAAGAAGAGGACAATTTAATTTCCTTTGTAAGAATCTACTATTTGGTTTAGATGTGTTGGTGTCTCCTACACTATTTGGAGAATGTGCGAGAGACAAACATTTCCATGCTGAGAGGTTGTCATATATTGCAATAGGTTGTCTTATAGGTGTTGAGTTTTCATCCCATTTCCTCCATTTTAACTCCTTTCAAAGACCAAATAATATCTTCCCACACTATAATGTAGAGGTTCCTCATATATGACCCAACTTCCATGGAGCTTATTCAAAGTGGAGCATTCATAAAATATGATTTTGTTACCCTTGCAAGATGCCACACCAATACATAGATCATCCAGCCCAAACATTAACCTTCACATTTGAAGTTGGAGCTTGTAGGCCCTTTTTTATTGATATATGCAATGTGTTGTGCCATGTTTTTTCTTTTCTTATTGATGAACTTATTAAAGATATCTTCAAAGTTGAGTGTTAAGGGAAAATTGGGATGCAACTAAATATAGCGCTAAAGACAATCACTGAATATCCTTATATATTTATGACTATTCTTTGGATTTACATATCATTCTCTCTGGACTATTTTTGTAGTCGAAGTTGAATCATTAGTACTACCATACTAGATAGATATTGATCATTAGTTATGAGTAAAGGAAATAAGAGGACGATTTCATTTCCTTTGTGAAAATCTTCTTAGAACTAGATCTAAGTAAGAGGCTACCCATCAAACTAACCAAACACTAGATCTATTCTATAAAATCACTTAATTTCATTGTAGATTATGTATATCGATCATTAGTTATGATTAAAGCAAAGAAGAGGACAATTTAATTTCCTTTGTAAGAATCTACTTAGAATTGGACCTAAGTAAGAGGCTACCCATACAACTAACCAAACATAAGATCTATTCTATAAAATCATTGATTATCATTGTATATTATGTATGGAAACTGATCACTTAATGGACACTCGCCCCAAGAATCTTTTAGGGTTGACTATCCCCTAGATTTGATCATAGGAAAGTTCCATCAAGTAAGAGACGAGGTTCTCTAACAATCCGAGCGTGTTTGACATTAGTCCTTTAATCTCCATTAGCAGGTTTGAAAATTGGTTTACATGTATTACAACATTGTAGTCTGCCAAACAAAATATTCAATAGGCCACTCTTTACGAAGTTTGACTTGATTCCATGGTTTTTTGGTAAGAAGATGCTTGAAGGGAATTTCTTTAATACTAAACTAAAATGTTATCAAAACTTTACTTAAAAGGAGAACTTTGACCAAATTTAAGAGAATTTTTAGAACTTATACCATCCCTTAGAATAAGTCACATGAGAGGGAAGTTTAACAAATACATCGTGGTGGAATTATTGGAAAAATTAATTATGTCAATGTTGTGTCACTTTCATACATTAAGATGCTCTACAACATTTTCCTTATTAAGATGCTACACATCCCTAGACCCCTACCAACACCCCTGAATCCACAAGTTCACACATCCCAATGGACACAGAATAGACAAAAGAGATTAAGTAAACCCTGACAAGTTTAGATCCATTCCCAGTCCAGAACCCGCAAACCTAGAAAGATGACAAGAAAATCCAATCGTATTGCATTTTGTAGGTAGAATTTCGTAGTACGAAATCTTGTCGCCCCTCTTGGGGGAGGATATTCAATACATGCAGGACCATGCCCTCATTTGAAAATTTATGGGCCTTTGGCCATGTGATAAATCCCTCATGTGGTGGACCAAAACCAAATGGAAGCCCATAGGAGAGGTCACCCTCAAACTACGATCTAAATGATTCTTTACGACCATCTTCAACCTGGCGAAAGACCGAGAAAGGGTCTTCCAAGTAGGACCCTAGTTCTTCAACTCTACCAGCCTATATATGAGGATCTGAAAAGAGAACTTCAGTCAAAAAAAGGAGGATTTCACTACATTCCCAGTTTGTATTAGATTGTACTCACTCTCAAAGAAGTATTAGCACACACAAATCCTAGAGGGTATAGGGAACACTCTTGGTTCCTTTGTGAGAATTGAAAGATCCACCCTCCAAGGTCGTTATACGTCCTTCTCTCGGATATTTTTCTACCTCAATGTATCCAAATCTCTGCCAACCTCAATTTTCCTCAGATATAGAGACATCGACTGGCTTTAGACCCTAGATTATGAGCACATTCCCTTTCATTGTCGAAAATGCCATGCTCATGGGAACCTTTTATGGGAATGTCCACTGAACAAGAAAACTGAGCCCCCCATTTCCCACCTGGAGAAATATGAGGCGAGTTTCAAAAAAATCCACAATAAACAAAAATCCCAAAAGAAAATCCCCACCCAGCCTAATCCCAAAGGCCCCTAAATCAGTAACAACATTGACTCCCTTACCAACCTACTAGAGCAAGAATCCATCGGTCTATGCCCAACAAAGTGCCCATTATGGGATTTACCAGAACCTTACAGTCCCTAGCGCTCCCTCCCCCCTCAAACTAGACCCTCGGCCTCAAAACCAAGATGAACGAATGATCCCCTATGAATCCCCAAAGACAGAGCAGGAGGATCTGGAAGGAATGGACCTAGAGGAGATAGATCTATAATACATAACAGTAGTATGTGAACAGAAAGAGGAACACTTGATACCAAACCAACAAATAAGATTATTGTAAAGTTCCTTGATTAAATCGAGAAATAAAGAGAAAGGAACAATGACCCAAAAATGTAAGAACAGTGGAACTACTTCTATAGGAATAAAAAACAATTCAAGTGAATATATTATTAAGGCTCCCAGAAATGAAAGAAAAGGAAGGCCCCCAACAAGCAACTTTTCCAAGAATTGGGAGAAATCCTAAATTATGGAAGAATAAAGAGTATGGCTTAAAAATTATCCTCCCACCCCCAATCTTCGCAATGAAATACATCTTTTGGAACGTAAGAGGCCTTAACATCCCTAGTAATAAAATATTCTTAAATACCTTGATATATGAACAAAAAACCTTAATCATGATGATACAAGATACTGAATTCTTCTCCACAACTATGGAAAATATGGTTGTGAAATGATGGATAAGTTGTAATGTCATAGATATATATGTCTAAGGAGCTTCAAGTGGCCTGGCCATCCTTTGGAACCCAAGGGAAATCACCCTTTCCTCCTTCTTCACCACCCGTCGCTCCATAACTTCCAAATTCCAACCAATAGGCTCTGACCAATCACGGTACATCACTAATGTCTACAGCCCTCAACTCTTATAGGAGAAGCTATCCTCTTTTAAGTTCCTTTCTCATATCGTGCCCCTCATTGATAGCCCCTCATGGTGGAAGGAAACAACATTTAGCTCAGGTGCTTCGATGTATAGAGTCCAATAACAATTAAAGAACCTGAAACAATGAATCAAGGAATGGAATAAATAAGAATATGGAAACATAATTCAAGACAAAAACCAACTTCAAGCAAGAATGAAAGAAAACCAACAACATATGATTGCCTATGGGCGCTCTTTAGAGCTATTAGAGGAAGAAATATCTCTCTTGGATCATATAGAAACCAAAGGAAAGCAAGAGGAAATTTTATGGAGACAAAAATCAAGAATCCAGTGGCTTCAAGAAGGTGAGAGAAACACAAAGTTTTTCCACAACTCGATGATCCAGAGATGACACCAGAAAATAATTGTCTTTATAAAAGATCAATAAGGAAATAAAGTCAACAACCATCAAGACATCCAATCAAAGCTTCTACAATAATACAAAACTCTGATGTAAGAACCACAGTTGCATCGAATGGCCGCCATCAAAAGGATTACTTAGCATATTACTAAATTAATAAATAAAAACCAAAATGACGCCTTGATGAGGCCAATTACAATGGAATATGTAGAGCAAGTGATATGGAATATGTTAAAATGGAAATCTCCAGGACTGACTAGATTAACAATGGACTTCTACCAAGGATATTGGCCGGTAACAAAAAATGAAGTTTAGGAAGTAGTGAAAGACTCCAGAAAATTCAAAAAATTCCTCTCATCATTCAATGCCACCTTCCTCACTCTTATCCCTAAATAGGAAAAGGTAGAAACCCCCCATAACTTCCACCCCATCACTCTGTGCAATGCAATCTACAAACTCATTTCTAAACTCATTGCGAACAGACTGAAACCCTCCTCCCCTCTCTCACTTCTCCAAAGCAGATATGATATGTGGAAGGAAGACAAATCATAGACCGTATCATCCTAACGCATGAAATTATCCACTCTCTCCATTCCTCCAAGAATCTCGGAATTCTCATCAAATTAGACCTCTCCAAATCATTTGACATCCTGAACTCGAATTACATTCTCATCATTTTGGCTGCGTTTGGTTTCAACAAAATTTGAATACAATGGATTCACTCTTTACTCTCCATGGCCTTATTTTCTATGTTGGTTAATGGCTCCCTCTCCCCTACCTTCTCCCCTTTTATATGTATCTGTGAGGGATACCCCCTCTAGTCATTCCTCTTTATCCCAATCATAGAAGGCTTGGGAAGAGCTATCAAGGTAGAAGTGGTGATAGGAAACCAGAAATGGATTTCTCTCCATGGAAAAGAATCTCCAGCTTCACATAAAAAAAAATTGGACGAAAACATGCTAGTGGCATATACATATTTTGACCAATCCTTGTTTTCGATGGAAATGAAGCACACGGGTAAGGAGGAGTGCATTGATGAGTTGAAGTTTCGATAGTAAACTTTTGGGGTTCTCAACTATCCTCGAGTTTGGCATTGCAAGTAAACAAGGGATTTAGATCAATACCTATTTTTTTGACGATATGACTACTTAGATTCCAAATGTGTGTTTGATGTTATGTTGTGCCTACTAGTAAAGAAGGTTGTATTTTCCAGCAATAATGAAAGAGAGTATCCCAACATCTGGAAGAGAAGCTAGAAAGAGTAATAATGATTCTGGAAATCCAATTGGAGAATACAATGTGATCAAGTCTAAATTGAAGATGCCAGTTGATAAAATGAATTGTAATAATCAACTATTGGGAGCAACTAAATATGAAATTAGTACAGAAAATTCAACTGTTGAGAATGCACATATCGTTGAAATTAGTACAAAAAAGTTAACTACTGAGAATGAAAATATCGTTGAAAAAGGTTCAGAAATCATGAAATATGAAATTAGTACAGAAAAGTTAATTGTTGAGAATATCGTTGAAACGGGTTCAGAAATGATAAATGTGGACGACCGATGTGAAGTTGGACAACGTCTAAAAAACACAAAGGTGAATGATGAATTTGAACTTGAAAAGAGTGTCAAATATAAATCAGACAAACTCAGTAGTCATAGAACAACCTCATAACCAGCTTTACACAGATCTTTTTCCGGGACAACCAAGGCAACTGAAAGAGAAAATCAGAGATATTCATCAAGATAAACAGAATGGATCTATGGAGATGGATCCAAAGCAGACAGGAAGTTAGTTTCATAGAATCTATCATCAAGCAGAGTAGAAGTGGATCTTGAAAGACAGACTTTGGATATTGATCACAAACATCATTACAATCATCCTTATCTCGAAATGGATTGTTTTTTCCCACAAAACCCTAGGGTTGAAACCCTAGAAACGGACTACAAAAGCCTCAAAAGAAATGTATTAAGTGTTTAGACCACAGTTGTCATGGAGAAATTGTTGGCAGCGAGCAAGATGCAAATCTTCGTAAAGACCCTAATGGGAAAGACCATAACCTTATAAGTCAACTGGAACTCTAAACTTTTTTCTGTCATTTCTGGAATCATAGAGGCATCATAGGCACTACCTATTTGGAGCAATTGGAGGCTCAAAGAGGCTATGTTCATTCATTCACTGGATATGCTTAGGCCAGAAGCTATGGTTTGTACTTTCCCCCAGACCAGGACCATTTCAGAGAAAATTTCAGTGGATTCAATTTAATACATGAGAATTTGAGAAATCTTATGACAAACTCAGATATGCTATAACTGGCGGAATCATGATAATGGCCATAATGGTTTTCATATTTTTTTTTGCGTCTTTCCTCATCTTTTGGCTGTGCTTTGATGACATATGTATTTGGGGACAGTCTGACAGATTTTTCAGACAGAGACGAGAACCGTCTAGCATGCTGAATGTGGGATTGGATTCTGTCACAACAGGGACTATGGGGTTGGATTTTTGTAGCTATTTCCCATAACCATCGAGCAATGGGACAATATCCAGTTAGATTGGCCCGTTTCCAACATTATTTCAGGGAGGATTCTACCTAAGTCATAATCCTATGGAATATTCAGCTGAAACGAACGAGACATGAAAAACAACCAAACAACCAAGAAACAAACCAGACATCAAAAACAACCAAACAACCAAGAAAGAATTTGAAGTGCACCTGTCATGAAGCCTCCTTTCATTTCGCTGATAACTTGATATGTTTCACAATTTTGCAAGAAGCATACAAGTTAAGATAATAATTTTGCAACAAGTCGAGAAGGTATGATAGCAATTTTGCAGGAAGTCGATGAGCTAAGATGTAGAAATAGGAACTCAGGCATGAAACATGAATGCACGAACTCTCCACCTACATGAGCTGATCATAGGAGCCCGACCACCTGTTTTGTCTCTGACAATGTCATTAATGACATGCGAACACTCCCTGCTCTCTGACGATGGCATTAATTGCATACCGCTTCACCCCCTGGCTGTGATGCCAGATGCAGGCGTAACCCAAGGAAAACCCAAGAAAAATATAGTGTAAATTTTATTTCAGTGCCTTGGGAGATGTGCATAAGAAATAATGCAAGTCGCTCAAAAATTAATGTCCCTGCTATGGGAGGGACATAACAATATTATCTGCATAGAAGCAAGTCCCTGTCTTTAGGGCAGAGAAAGGATGCCATTTCTTAAAGCTTGAATGAACTTGTATAAAATGGTTTTCTTATTTTCCTTTTTGTGTGTTTTCCGTGTTTTCCTTCTTGCGAGGACAATTGATAGTCATAGGGTTCATTGAAGTCTTAGATGGTAACCGTAACAACTGAATGGGCGAATATCAATGTCTGGAACAAGTCATTGGTCATGGAAGAGCATATAAAATATGGATTGCTAGAATGTTGATATGATCGATATAAGGTTGAGAGATAAGATTAGTTGGAACCTTTTGTATTTTGCTTGTATCATAAATAATATGAAACTGTACTTGTTTTATCGTACAGAGACTAAAAAAAATCATACATAATGAAATATGAATGAATGTGGAAAGTAGCCTAAGCCATATATAATCAAGAGAAAATAGCCTAAAGGACATGAATCAACCTTTTGGCCACATGAAGAAGTGACAGAAACAAATGGATTTGAAGTGATCCTTTAGCTTGATCTTAGTTACGTTAAATGGCATGTTAGCTTGTTATTTTATAGCAGTTATAATCACATAACCAGTTCAACCATTTTGTAAAAAAATTTATTATTTAAGATTTGAATTCAACATTCGAATGTTTGTTGTTGGTTGATGCCGATCTCATGGAAGATTTAGAAATAACACGATGTTCGACATGTCTACTAAATTCGACATCGATTTATTAATATTAATACCAATTATAATTATTCAAAATCTATTATTTAATCAAGGATTTTGAAACGAGTTAAATCTCTATCTTTTAAAATCTACGTTTATGAATATTAATAATAATGATAATTTAAATATTTTATTAATAAAAAATTATTATCCTTTAAAATCTACGTTTATGAATATTAATAATAATTATAATTTAACTATTGTATTAACGAAAAAATATTATTCTCACTTAATTAATTAATCGTATTAATTACGCAGATATACATCCCCTATTGAAAATCAATTCAATACTTCTAGTGCTTCACTCAACCACTTGGTTGTTCAACATTCCTTATCACACGTCCTTCCTGCTCTTTCCCTCAAGTGTCTCACACCTTATTCAACCATGTTTCAAACGTAACTTTGTAGATGGCGTTACCTCCAAGATTTTGACATTAGAGGATGACACCTGCCATGTATGGGAACTGAGCGTTATGTTAGTAATTCTCCCCTCGAGCTTCTAATGCTACAACTTCACCTTAACAGTGAACGGTTCTTTTTTTATGTTTCTAGGTTACAAATACCTTAAGATTGCATCTTTGAATGGGTTGGGAGACATTGTCTAGAGACGATGAGAAAGGTGGAAGGATTGGAGAAGGGAGTTAGAGCAACAAGAAACACCTTATTCTATTTTTGCTCTATAAAACTCTTGCGCTGCATTCTTTCAACCCATTTTACTGCAAGAAGATTAAATCCAAATTAGAGTTACTAGAAGAGAGAAGAAAATAAAAAGAGGTAATTGTATGAAAAAGTACCTAATTCTTGGATCACAATGCTTGCTATGAATATTGATATGTGCTATTCTTGATGGATGAAAATCACATGGATTAATTCAAATTAGTTCTCACATGGATTACTTTCGATTGTTTCTGTATCATTTTTACAATGAGGTTATATAAGGAGTCCTTCTCATGGTCAAAGGCACAATGGAGATTGATAATTACATCAAACTTATGATCTCATGAGTGAGATGCCATCAAAGAAATCATTCAAAGGATTGTAAGTACTTTTACTTGTTCTAATTAATATAATCAATGCTTGGCCTGTTTCTTTCAAACTTGTACTTGTTCCATATAAGTTTGTCTGCAGTAGATGGATCTATGATTGAGATAATCTCAGTAGAGTAGGAAGTCCATTGCATCTTTGTTTGTTTTGCAGGACTTACCAAGGAGCTCAAGATCGAAGCTCAGCCTGGACTTTGCAAGGAAAAACGTTGTCCATAAGGTACATATACTTCTCCTTCTCTTTCTTTCATTAGCTTGATTAGATCTAAAAGGAAGTCAGTGTCCATGTTAAGCACCTTCTGTGTTGGCCTTAGGAGTTTAGAGACCAAGAGGGAATCCACTTGTCCGCATGGGGATTCACCTTCAATAAAAATTGGCGACACCATTGGGGAGGAGCTCTGATTTTTCTTTCCATTCCCAGATTTTTTTTTGGCCCTTTACCCACTAATTTGATCTTCTCCATATTGAAATTTTTATTCTTAGATTGGTTTGATTGCCTCATTATGTCATCAGGATCACCCTGATTGACTGAATTTCCTTCATTTTTTGAGTTTTTGGACGTTTTATGAGTTTTGGGAGCAGAGAACTCCCCCCTTTGTTGTTTTCATAGTGATAGCACTCCCCTGTAGCCTTACACAGAGCGCTCAAATGCCCTGGTGCCCCTTATACCAGAGCGCTACCCCATTGTTTGTGATAAATTCTCCAAAATTTTCATTTTCTGAAGCTATTTCTGGGTTTTGGCATTTGCTCAGGGTTCTATACTCTCAATCCATCTTGATATTGGCTTTCAAACACCATTATTTCTAAGAATTCATCATCTCTTTCTTGGATTTTTGACATTTTTCCTTGCTTTGCAATAACTCTGTCTTTGTTGACCTAGAGTTAACTTGTTGTTTTCTTCTCCTTTATCTATTGTGTGAAAACTTTTGTGAGGAAAATCCAAAGGTCTCTGAACCTTTTCATTTGATCTTTGAAGTCAACTTTCCATTATTTATCTCTTTGTTTGAGGTTTTTGGTTCTTTCTTGCAATTTGGTTATCTTTGTCCTTATTTATTTCACGACGAGAGTGTATTTTTGTTTCATGTGAGGTTTTCTTCTGACTGTTTAATCCTGAACTTTGATTGGCATTTAGAAGTTTTACATCTGATTATCATTCACATATAAGCAAAAGAACATATTTTAGTGATTGGTTTGGATGTTAGAAGGCATTTCTAAAATTTTTAGCATTGCATTGGATTTCATTAAGAAACACTTGTATGAGGACATTGCATATTAGTGTTTGATAGTGAAAACAACTTTCTCTCTTTCCCTTAAATAACCAGTCACCGAAAGAAACATTTTCTTATCATCTTCTTGTGCATTTTTGGGAATTGAGTCATCATACCATCAGTTTCATTGTCATGCACCCTTTGAGTAAAGAACAACCATAAAATCAACGCTAACTAAAAATTATCTAGAACAAAATTTTTTTTAGGATCTTCCACCAGCATTAGACTAGGATTAACACTTTGGATTAGGCTATGAGTACAACTCCCCAAAGTTTTCAAAACGAACATTAGCATCTTCATATAGGGAGAGTCAAATCCAATTGTCGTATAGGCTTTATGGGATCCCCCTCTCACACAGGGGTTACACACGAGGTGGCATTCAGGTGAGTTACGAAGATTATCCCTCTTTGGTTCGACTGTTTGTAGTGGTCAGATCCTATATTGGGGGTCACTTGAAGGTATACCCATGATTATGTGTGGGAGTCTCTCGAGTTGATTTCGAACTTGTTATCCTGCCCATACGTTCGGATCAGACTGTCGACTGTACCCGCCCAGGGGATGACTATGAGTTTGTGTCCTTAGTTTCAATAAACCTTAGGTACTTACACGAGGTGATTGTGAAGGGAATTCTCACTGTACCTGGGACAGACATTGGTCAAACTCACTCGGGCTCCTTGAAGGGTAAATCCACAATTACTGTGTGGAAGCTTGCACCAAGGTGAAAGTCTGTTAAACAGGTCGCCATTGTAGTTGTTCCACCACATCCCAGCCCCTTCTTGACTTGGTCACATCGCGTTGGATTTCATCACCAACTAGTATGATCATCGAGAGAAGTCTTGTTTGATTGGTTTTTATTTCTAGATTTTATTAGCATATGTTGTTTCTTTTTTTTAGTTGGCCATAGATTTTCAACGTGCATTGTTATTCTCCAAAATTGAGTCTGTAGATGATATAGGTCTTCGTCGATCACGTAGGATGCAAGGGAGGCCTCCGGAAGGATACCAACCCTTACCTCCTAACCCTCCAGAAGACAAATACCGTGGAGAGGTAGAAAATCAATTTGACGTTTGAAGTGTTGTTGCTCCTTCATTAGATAACTCAGAAAGCGCTTTGGTTACAGTTGAGAATCCCACTCCTCACACTACATCTGTCTCAATAAACCCTCTCAAATCACTTTTGTTTCATTTAGACTCCCTTGGGAACGTCATAGATGCAGAGGTCCCACGATTACCGGAGAGAGTTCTTACCGAAACATATATGGGATCCACAGAACCAACCTTTGGTGATGAGTATAGGACTCTTGTTCGTCATAGCATTGCAGTAGATACAAATCCCACACCTGCTCATTCTATATGGAGGACTTCATCAGGACGTGATCTATATGAGCATTTCGAATCCTTTTGACAACCTATTCATCCTCATAACCCTCCTGGTGAAATAGGACCATTCGGTAAAACTATGAATCACCCCATCGATCAGGGCATTAACCCTATTTTTATGTCAGCACAAGTCCATCCTAATGCTGGACTTATCACCTCTACTCATTCCCAAGGCACTTCAATCCCTACCCCTACTTTTACGAACTTTCACTCTACAACTCCACATGTTCTGCACGATCCTATTGGGACATCTTTTCACCCGAGAATGCAGACCCTTGCCAACCAAATACAACCGACTGGAGGGAAACCACCATCTAGTGGACCTATCACTCCTAGAGGACCACCATTCTATGGCGATCCTACCCCTCCTGGGGGACAACCCCCTTTTCATGCTCCTTCTGGAGGGAAACCTCCCTTTGTTAGTCATTCCCCAGTCGTTAATCCACTGCTGGCAGGGGAGCAACCTTTGTTTGTTGGAAAGCCTTCACAACCCTGGAGAGTATCTTCAGGAGGAACTTTTAGCCAACCCCATGTTGGGGGGCATTCATATCATAACCCACAAGTTTGAGTATCGAATCATGTTCATTCCAGAACATATTATGGACAACCTTATCCGTGCGGCATCCCAAACACCACCTGGAGTCCTCAGGGACAACAACCTTATCCTCCTCATGGGTCTGATGTGTACCCTCCTCCAAGATCTACTCCTTACCATCCTCAAGGGCAAACTGTTTATCCTCCTTATGGGAAATCAAATCACCTGCCTTATAATGCTCAAAACCCATCAAGCTATGCAAATGTTTCTCATTCATCATCAAATCCTGCTAATCTTGGCCAACAACAACTATATGTAGGAGGACCTACTGGCTACAACTATCCACCTAACCCAGTTGATGGTCCAACTGGTGTTCCTATGCCACACTAGTATAATCCACAAATTAACCGACAACTACCTTTCCTTGCAACACTGGATCTCCCAGACTTGTCATGGTTAACTAATGATCCTATTTTTCATTCACCAGTTTGGCGAGTCATTCCATCTAAACTTCCTTCTAATATTCCAAAATTTGACGGAAAATCTGTACAAGACCCAAATAACCATGTGATGACCTTCCATTTGTGGTGTTCATCAAACTTTCTCATGGATGATTATGTACATTTGCATATTTTCCAATGAACACTTATAGGCTCAACAACAAAGTGGTATATTTAACTACCACGTGCTTCTTTTCATTATTTCAATTCCCTTTCCATGTCTTTCGTCACGCACTTTCAACTACCTATTCGCTACGAGACGGGTACTGAACTCTTGACCTCCCTTCGTGAAACTGACTCCGTGCATATCTTTGACCATATTCATGAGTGGAGACGATGATGAAGGATGATCAAGGTAATCATTCCTGACATACTATTGGTGGAATGGTTTACTAAATCACTTTTACCCCCGATCACTCATGATGTCACAATGGGTGGCGCAGTCACCGAGGAAGAAACCATTGCTCGGGCTCAGTACTTAGATTTGGTTTATTCACAATCTGGTACTTTGTATGATTTGCTTCTGAATGTTGCTCGAGCTAATACTGATCCATCCAAACCATATTCCTCATCTCATGCGGACAGTGTTATCGGTTCTATCAAAACTCAATCTACTTCCCAATTGACCACACTCTCCTCTACCTCCCCCCAAACTCAAATCTTTGATGTGAATGTAGTTCAATATGCCCCTTCACAACCATCCGGAGGTAAGAAGAAGACAAAAAATAAATCAAAAAATACTAATAACAATGAACAACCCAAAAATCAATCTCAAACAGCTGGGACCAAAAATAAGCCACAATGGAAACTGAAATTCCCGTGTGTCATTTGCGGTAATGATCACTACACTTGAGACTATCCACATCGCAATGAAGTGGCCAAAAGTTTCCAAAAAGATTCACAACTCGATGTTCTTACTCATCCTTTTCCACAACAGGAATCCATGGTTGCTAAAACCCCATCTCCTGGGGGTAGTTCTAGCCATCCTCATGATGAGGCCTTGACAAGTGCACATATTTATATGTTTAATTGCATTAATTTGAACACTTTCTCTAATACATATGACACACCAGGTAACCCTGACAAAGGAAAGGACATTAACGGTACTAGTACTTTACCGGATCCATCACCATCCTACGTTAGTCCTCCATCAATTAATCCTTCGTCTCGACCACTTCAGATTGAGAAACCTACATTCGAATCTATATTATGCCCTCCTAAGAGCAATATCCACAAAGCTACCTTTAATCCTAGTTCACATGCCGCCCAGAACTACAACATTGTTGAATATTTGGCTCAAGCACCGTGTGCTATGTCTACGTTAGAAGTTCTACAACACTTCCCCAGTCAATGTAGAATGCTCTTGGCTTCTATTGGCATTGTTGATCCTGAATCGTCCAACCATATCATGTTTAACCTAGAAAATTATGCGTCTCGACTCTCCCACCAACTTTCTTTTCAATTTGATGTTGTTGTTCACAATCAACAAATCCACCGAACTATTCTGGATGAGGGAGCCTCAACTTTCATCATGTCTTTAGCGTATTGGAAAGGTTTAAAATGACCCGCACTTAACAAATCCCCAATGTTGCTACATGTCTTCAATGGGCGAGGATTCCATGCCCATGGGCTTTTACAGTGCCTGCCCATCCAATTGGGTGAAAAAACTGTCACTGTTGATGTCCAGGTAGTCCATGCTCCCCTCTATTACAACTTGTTACTTGGAAGAAGTTGGTTTTATGCTATGACTGTCATTTCCTCGTCGGTCTCTCAATGTGTAAAATTTCCTCATTAGAGAAAAATTGTCACTATTGATGAGTTGGATTTTTGCACGACTGATGCTCGCGCTCCCGCTACCAACAATATTCTTTTATTGGGAGACCATAAGATCACGTATGAAAGCGTTGGTGTTGGCTTATTGAAAGATTCTAGCCTTATGGGTAGCTTCCATACACCACTTCCACTAACTATACATCATATTTCCACTGTCAATATGATTTCAACTGTAGCTTATCAATCTTTGGAATCATGTGACCCTTGGATTGTACCTAGTTTGTTTGAATTCGATGCACTCGGTGACACTGTGCCACTTAGTACGGATGAAACATAATATGTTTTTATCCAATCTGCTTCTCCCTCGTCAGATGACCAACATCTATTGGCACCCGATAGTTCCTCAATTGAATCACGATTAAGTTCCTTGTCATCTGCAATCGATTACATTTCTCCGATTTTTCCCTGGGATGAATCTATGATGGAAATGTTGAGGATTGATGAGCTACCCCGGGATGATAACCATCATCGATCCTCCTTTATTACTCCTCGTGAATAAATTCAAGTAGATATACAGTCTATCTCCCCTCTTGATGTAGATTTTCCATCGTTTCCCATGCCTTTGACATCCGATGATTTGGATCCGGTAGTTGACATGGTGATCTCTTCAATAAGGCTTTTGGAACCAGATCTCCTTATCCCTGTCGCGGCCCTTGACATGTGTTCCTTCCATAGTTATTTTATTCCATCTAGTGAAGATATCTTGGAAGCCATGCCCGAGTTTTGTCCCTTGACATGGTATCCTTCCAGAGCGTTATTCTCTTCGAATCCATGATCAAGAAGAATCCACGAGCATAGTTTCACTTCTTTGTGGAAAGCTCATTATAAAATGAAACAACAATCTGAGGATTGAACCTGGAGCCATGAACATAGTTCTTTTCCTGTGGCAAGCTCATTAAAAAAATGAAACAATCACCTCTCTTGAACCTTCATTTCATCCACCCTTATCCTTTTTCTCCATCTAGTAGAGAAATTGGTGACAACCTCAAAGTTGGTGAATGAATTGAAGCTTGGAGGGCATATCTCGAGCCTTTGATGATCATTCTGGAGTTAATCCACTAGCTTTCAAGATGGGGGCATACCAAGCTTAGTCTTTGTTCTTTCTCATGCTCATAAATACATGAGAATGCAACTGGGTAAACTTTTATCTTTTTTTTTGGACCCGCATGGTTACACGAAAAAGGAAACCCTTAGAGTCTTCTTTGAGCTCTTTTCAGACTCTCTAAACATGAAAATATTGCCGACTGATCTTTCTTCCTTTCCCACTTGTTAAAAGGTTTGAAAGGGCATCTTTCGAGTGATAATTTATCTCTTTTTCGGCCTCGCGAGACTAACATTATGAAAAAGGAAAACATTGGATTCGTTTTTAAGTTGTTTTCAGACTCTCTAAATATGAAAAACCACAGAGTTTACCTTCTTTGGACTCGTTAAACAATCATACATTGAAGGGATCATATGAGACCGAACCCTTACTTCTTCCAATTCGTTAAACAAAGGAAGAGGGATTTACCGAAGGTGAGTCATATCAAGCATGTGTTACCCTCCTCGATCTCATTAAATTAAAACGAGGTACTCGTCTATCTGGACGAAGGAAAAATTGAAAGTAGCAAGCCAAGAAATTTTTTGAGAACACTACCAGTAACTCTTACAGTTGCCCTTGAACATGACATTTTGTCTTTGCATGCATTTTAATCCACTGAACCTTTGCACTGAGCCAATCTTCTGAGTTTCTTTTACTCCATTGGGTCACCTGATGAAAGTCACAGGATCCACTACATTATCAACTTTTGGTCCATGTCATGTTTTTGGTGATGTGCCTTAGTGTTCAAGGGAAGTATCTGCCTCGAGAGTCAGCCATAAAAAATATCCTGTTTCAATAACCGTGTTAGTCTATGTTCATTTGATCCACCAATTACATCTCTGTGTCAGTTTCATGTCATTGATGGGGTATACATCAAGGCCCTCCTTCAACGAGTCTATTCCTATTGACATCAACACATTATCCAGGAACTAGACTTAGAAACTAGTTAGTACCTTGGGACCTTCATGCCTCAATGGCAGGCCTCCTCGTGTCCGACAATGGTTTTACATCATTTACCCCTAATCGAATGATTCCACGAATGTTCGACTTCATCTCATTCATTCACATTCGTTGGAATGTACTGGAGTACCTTGGGAATCATTGACATCAATGGTGATCTCCCTCACGCTTGTTAATGGTTTACCTCATTGACTGGTAATCAAGTGGTTTCTACCATGTTTGACATCAGGACATATATTCACATGGTTAGATTCGTACTACATCGAGATCGGTAAGAAGACCCTGGGTTGAGTCATCACTCTTATGTATACTTTTCCTAGGTTGCGAAGGAGTTATTTTGAACTATGACACATATATTGTTACATTGTCATCTCGTAGATCCACTGTGTATTCTTCGTGGCTATGATAAGTTCAGGTCATGGGAGTATATATCCACATTGTATATTTGGTGGCTATACCATTTTGTCAACATAATTATGGATCCAGAGTGTATTTTATGGCGGCCATACCTAAAAAGTATTTATCACTCAAGCATAGGTATGCCTGCCTTGGGTTTTGAAACATGTCATAATATTTGTTTGATGGTTGTGTGCATATTTTTTCAGTTTCTCTGCATCCATACCCTTGGTCGAAAAAGTCTACAAAGTAATGCAGTCATCATCATCTTCTAACTTCATACTTTGGGGGGCAATTTGTTACACCTCAAAATTACCCACTTAGATAGTGTCGCAAGTGTCGTCATTATGAGTGTTGTAAGTGTCGCATCTTGACTATAAGTGTTGGAAGGGTCACAAACAGTATACTACTATCTTGCCTATGTCGTACCTCTAATGACATCATGAAGACACTTAAGACACCTCAAAGGATAGCTTGGAAGAAGAGAAATTACTTGACATGAGGTACAATATTTTTACCATTGGAAACACCACAAAAAAATTGATTTTGGAGAGGACAGCTCCCCTACCCACTGTAAGGGAGTGTTGGTGCTCCCTGAGCCTCTTTTGGAGATTTCTTGGGCACCCTGTGCACCCTTTTGGGGGAGCGCTACGCTATTTTTGTCAAATTCTGGGTTTGTTGAGGCAAATAAAGGAAGAATCCCTCAATTCCTTAAGGTAGTTGGATTCAAATAGATAGTCAAGGCATGATCTTAGGGTAGATCCTCAACTGAAGGAAAGGAATCCTCAACTCATCCCAAATATTTCTCAAGTGGTTGGACTCCTCCAAGGTTATATAAGGAGGCCTTCTCATGGTGAAAGGAACAATGGAGATTGAAAATTACATCAAACTTATGATCTCATGAGTGAGATGCCATCAAAGCAATCAATGGAGATTGATTGAGAGAAGGGGTTTGACAAGGATAACTCGAAGAGGCTTTTGCACCTTCATTCAAAGGATTGTAAGTACTTTTACTTGTTCTCATTGATAAAATCAATGCTTGTCTTGTGTCTTTCAAACTTGTACTTGTTCCATATAAGTTTGTTTGTAGTAGATGGATCTATGATTGAGCTAATCTCAGTAGAGTAGGAAGTCCATTGTATCTTTGTTTTTTCTGTAGGACCTATCAAGGAGCTCAAGATCGAGGCTTGACCTGGACTTTGCAAGGACAAACATCGTTCATAAGTTACATATCTTTCTCATTCTCTTTCTTTCATTAGCTTGATTAGATCTAAAAGGAAGTTAGTGTCCATGTTAAGCACCTTCTGTCTTGACCTTAGGAGTTTAGATACCAAAATGGAATTCACTTGTCTGCAGGGGGCTTCAACTTCAACAAAGGTCTGACACCATTTGGTGCTTCCTTCTCAAATCTTTCTCGATATGTGGAGACATTGTGGTGGATCGCATTGTAGGTACCAACACCTTCATCAATATAACCTCTTAGTAAGGTCTTCACACTTTTGGATTGGACCTTCATCAACATATCATGCAAACCAGTTGTTAGTACAACTACCACTACGACACGTGGATATTTTTTCCTCTCTCCACTGCACTGTACAGTCATCAATTCGAATTTCAATTTTTTTCCTATTCTCTTTTTGTTTGCTTCGCTCTTCGTTACATTACCTTAAGAAAAAACAATAATTGCATATATTTTAACAGATAAATTTACAATTATTCATGTGTTGTCAAACCTGCAGGTAGTTGCAGCATCGAAGAAATCTTCAAAGACCTCAGCATTTGGAAGAAAGAGTTTGTCTGTTACTTGAGTTTGAGTCTGTTGTCTGTTGCTTGAGTTTAAACATTCTAATTTTTTACTTTATTATATTTAAGGAGTTTTATTAGTTTTAAGGAGTTGTAATTATTGAATATTAAAAAAAAGGTTAAAAAAAGCATACGGCATTGCATGGAAAGCCTCCACTTGGTTTTCATGCAGATTGCACGTATCCTTCGCATGCATTGGCTTACACCTAGTTTTCACTCAACACACTTGGGACCTAGGCTCCATTTATGTTTTCTCTTAGTCACTATTGTTGTTGATCTTGTGGTTGGATCAACTCTGAGGAGAGAAGTTTCAAAGAGTCCTTCACATGTTACTTATCAATATATCGATATTATGAAATTATTAAAGCAGTTTTTGTACTAAATTCTTGATGCAGTTTCTGATGATCTAGATGAAGAACCATGAATAAAAGAAAAGGTGGTAGAAGTAAAGTAGGAGGCATTAGAAGTAAACTGCAATTTTGTCCAAGTTCTACCACCAACTTAAGTAAGTGGAAATTAATGCTTTGAGATATCTGGTTCTACCTCATTTCAAGATACTTTTCCATGGAAACATCATTTACAATTTGTATGATCAATATCTCTTTGTAAATACGTTCAACCACCGCATATGGATTTGCGTTTAGGAATAACATTGTTCATCCAATTGTTACAACCATAACATTAGATCAAGCAGACGGGGATGTTTTTCCTCTAGATCCATAGACAGATCATGTTCTAGTTAGCGTAGCCCCAAAACAGTTATTTCGAAAGGCTACCATTTAAACATCCACCCTCCAAGGTCGTTATAACTCCTTCTCTCGGATATTTTTCTACCACAATGTATCCAAATCTCTGCCAACCTAAATTTTCCTCAGATATAGAGACATCGACTGGCTTTAGACCCTAGATTATGAGCACATTCCCTTTCATTGTCGAAAATGCCATGCTCATGGGAACCTTTTATGGGAATGTCCCCTGAGCAAGAAAACTGAGCCCCCCATTTCCATGATAAAAAAAAAGTCCAAATGAAAATCCCCACCCAGCCCAATCCCAAAGGCCCTCGAATCAGTAACAACATTGACTCCCTTACCAACCTACTAGAGTAAGAATCCATCGGTCTAAGCCCAACAAAGTGCCCACTATGGGATTTACCAGGACCTTACAGTCCCTAGTGCTCCCTCCCCCCTCAAACTAGACCCCTAGCCTCAAAACCAAGATGAACCAATGATCCCCTCTGAATCCCCAAAGACAGAGCAGGAAGATCTAGAAGGCATGGATCTGGAGGAGATAGATCTATAATACATAGCAGTAGTATGTGAACGGAAAGAGGAACACTCGATACCAGACCAAAAAATAAGATTATTGTAAAGTTCCTTGATTAAATCTAGAAATAAAGAGAAAGGAACAATGACCCAAAAAGGTAAGAACACTGGAACTACTTCTATAGGAATAAAAAACAATTCAAGCAAAGATATTATTAAGGCTCCCAGAGATGAAAGAAAAGGAAGGCCCCCAACAAGCAACTCTTACAAGAATTGGGAGAAATCCTAAATTATGGAAGAATAAAGAGTATGGCTAAAAAATTATCCTCCCACCCCCAACCTTATCAATGAAGTACATCTCTTGGAACATAAGAGGTCTTATCATCCCTAGTAATAAAATATGCTTAAATACCTTGATATATGAACAAAAAACCTCGATCATGATGATATAAGATACTGAATTCTCCTCCACAACTATGGAAAATATGGTTATGAAATGATGGATAAGTTGTAATGTCATAGATATAGATGTATAAGGAGCTTCAGGTGGCTTGGCCATCCTTTGGAACCCAAGGGAAATCACCCTTTCCTCCTTCTTCACCACCTGTCGCTCCATAACTTCCAAATTCCAACCAATAGGCTCTGACCAATCGGGGTACATCACTAATGTCTACGACCCTCAACTCTTATAGGATAAGCTATCCTGTTTTAAGTTCCTTTCTCATATGGTGCCCCTCATTGATAGCCCCTCATGGTGGAAGGAAACGACATTTAGCTCAGGTGCTTCGATGTATAGAGTCCAATAACAATTAAAGAACCTGAAACAATGAATCAAGGAATAGAATAAATAAGAATATGGAAACATAATTCAAGACAAAAACCAACTTCAAGCAAGAATGAAACAAAACCAACAACATATGATTGCCTATGGGAACTCTTTAGAGCCAGTAGAGGAAGAAATATCTCTCATGGATCATATAGAAACCAAAGGAAAGCAAGAGGAAATTTTATGGAGACAAAAATCAAGAATCCAGTGGCTTCAAGAAGGTGAGAGAAACACAAAGTTTTTCCACAACTCGATGATCCAGAGGAGACACCAGAAAATAATTGTCTTTATAAAATATCAATAAGGAAATAAAGTCAACAACCATCAAGACATCCAATCAAAGCTCCTACAATAATACAAAACTCTTATGTAAGAACCACAGTTGCATAGAATGGCCGCCATCAAAAGGATTACTTAGCATATTACTAAATTGATAAATAAAAACCAAAATGACGCCTTGATGAGGCCAATTACAATGGAATATGTAGAGCAAGTGATATGGAATATGTTAAAATGGAAATCTCGAGGACTGGCCAGATTCACAATGGACTTCTACCAAGCCTATTGTCCGGTAACAAAAAATGAAGTTTAGGAAGTAGTGAAAGACTCCAGAAAATTCAAAAAATTCCTCCCATCATTCAATGCTACCTTCCTCACTCTTATCCCTAAATATGAAAAGGTAGATACCCCCCATAATTTCCACCCCATCGCTCTCTGCAATGTCATCTACAAACTCATTGCGAAGAGATTGAAACCCTCCTCCCCTCTCTCACTTCTCCAAAGAAGATATGATATGTGGAAGGATGACAAATCATAGATCGTATCATCCTAACACATGAAATTACCCACTCTCTCCATTCCTCCAAGAATCTCAGAATTCTTATCAAATTAGACTTCTCCAAATCATTTGACATCCTGAACTGGAATTACATTCTCATCATTCTGGCTGCGTTTGGTTTCACCAAAATTTGGATACAATGGATTCACTCTTTACTCTCCATGGCCTTATTTTCTATGTTGGTTAAAGGCTCCCCCTCCCCTACCTTCTCCCCTTTTATAGGTATCTGTCAAGGATACCCCCTCTCATCGTTCCTCTTTATCCCGATGGTAGAAGGCTTGGGAAGAGCTATCAAGGTAGAAGTGGTGATAGGAAACCAGAAATGGATTTATCTCCATGGAAAAGAATCTTCAGCATCACATCAACAATTTTTGGACGAAAACATGCTACTGGCATATCCATATTTTGACCAGTCCCTGTTTTCGATGGCAATCAAGCACACGGGTAAGGAGAAGTGCAGTGATGAGTTGAAGTTCCGATAGTAAAATTTTGGGGTTCTCAACTGTCCTCAAGTCTGGCATTGCAAGTAAACAAGGGATTTAGATCAATACCTTTTTTTTTTGTTGATATGACTACTTAGATTCCAAATGTGTGTTTGATGTTATGTTGTGCCTGCTAGTAAAGAAGGTTGTATTTTCCAGCAATAATGAAAGAGAGTATCCTAGCATCTGGAAGAGAAGCTAGAAAGAGTAATAATGATTCTGGAAATACAACTGGAGAATGCAATGTGATCAAGTCTAAATTGAAGATGCCACTTGATAAAATGAATTGTAATAATCAACTATTAGGAGCAACTAAATATGAAATTAGTATAGAAAATTCAACTATTGAGAATGCACATATCGTTGAAATTAGTACAGAAAAGTTAACTATTGGGAATGAAAATATCGTTGAAAAAGGTTAAGAAATCATGAAATATGAAATTAGTACAGAAAAGTTAATTGTTGAGAATATCATTGAAACAGGTTTAGAAATGATAAATGTGGACGACCCATGTGAAGTTGGACAGTGTCTAAAAAACGCAAAGGTGAATGATGAATTTGAACTTGAAAAGAGTGTGAAATATAAATCGAACAAAATCAGTAGTCGCAGAACAACCTGATAACCATCTTCACACAGATCTTTTTCTGGGACAACCAGGGCAACCGAAAGAGAAAATCAGAGATATTCATCAAGATAAACAGAATGGATCTAAGGATATGGATCCAAACTAGACAGGAAGTTGGTTTCATAGAATCTATCAACAAGTAGAGTAGAAGTGGATCTTGAAAGATAGACTCTGGATATTGATCACAAACATCATTACAATCATCCTTATCTCGAAATGGATTGCTTTATCCCACAAAATTCTAGGGTTGAAACCCTAGAAACGGACTACAAAATCCTCAAAAGAAATGTATTAAGTGTTTAGTCCACAGTTGTCATGGAGAAATTGTTGGCAGCGAGAAAGATGCAAATCTTTGCAAATACCCTAATGGGAAATACCATAGCCTTAAAAGTCAACTGGAACTCTAAACTTTTTTCTGTCATTTTTGGAATCATAGAGGCATCGGAGGCACTACCTATTTGGAGCAATTAGAGGCTCAAAGAGGCTATGCTTGTTCATTCAGTGGATATGCTTAGGCCAGAAGCTATGGTTTTTACTTTCCCACAGACCAGGACCATTTCAAAGAAAATTTCAGTGGATTCAATTTAATACATGAGAATTTGAGAAATCTTATGACAAGCTCGAATATGCCATAACTGGTGGAATCAGGATAATGCCCATAATGGTTTTCATATCTTTTTTTTGCATCTTTCCTCATATTTTGGCTGTGATTTTATGACATATGTATTTGGGGACAGTCTGACAAATTTTTCAGACAGAGACAAGAACCATCTAGCATGCGGAATGTGGGATTGGATTCTGTCACAACAGGGACTATGGGGTTGGATTTTCACTGCTATTTTCCATAACCATCGAGCAATGGGACAATCTCAAGTTAGATTGGCCCATTTCCAGCATTCTTTTAGGGAGGATTCTGCCTAAGTCATAATCCTATGGAAGATTCAGCCGAAACGAACCAGACATGAAAGACAACCAAACAACCAAGAAACAAACTAGACATAAAAAACAACCAAACAACCAAGAAAGAATTTGAAGTGCACCTATCATGAAGCCTCCTGTTAGTTCGCTGATAACTTGATATGTTTCACAATTTTGCAGGAAGCAGACAAGTTAAGATAACAATTTTGCAGCAATTCGAGAAGGTGTGATAGCAATTTTGCAGGAAGTCGACGAGCTAAGATGTAGAAATAGGAACTCAGGCATCAAACATGAAAGCAAGAACTCTCCACCTGCATGAGCTGATCATAGGAGCCCGAGCCCGACCACCTGTTCTGTCCTTGACAATGTCATTAATGACATGCGAACAATCCCTGCTCTCTGACGATGGCATTAATTGCATACCGCTTTCACCCCCTGGCTGTGATGCCAGATGCAGGCATAACCCAAGGAAAACCCAAGAAAAATATAGTGTAAATTTTATTTCGGTGCCTTGGGAGCTGTGCATAAGAAATAATGCAAGTCACTCAAAACTTAATGTCCCTGCTATGGCAGGGACATAAAAAGATTATCTGCATAGAAGCAAGTCCCTGTCTTTAGGGCAGGGCAATGATACCATTTCTTAAAGCTTCAATGAACTTGTATAAAATGGTTTTTGTGTTTTCCTTCTTGTGTGTTTTCCGTGTTTTCCTTCTTGCGAGAACAATTGATAGTCATAGGGTTCATTGAAGTCCTAGATGGTAGTCGTAACAACTAAATGGGCGAATATCAAAATCTGGAACAAGTCGTTGGTCATGGGAGAGCATATAAAATATGGATTGCTAGAATGTTGATATGATCGATATAAGGTTGAGAGATAAGATTAGTTGGAACCTTTCGTATTTTGCTTATATCATAAATAATATGGAACTGTACCTGTTTTATCATACAGAGACTAAAAAAATCATACATAATGAAATATGAATGAATGTGGAAAGTAGCCTAAGCCATATATAATCAAGAGAAAATAGCCTAAAGACATGAATCAACCTTTTGGCCACATGACAAAGTGACAGAAACAAATGGATTCGAAGTGATCCTTTGGCTTGATCTTAGCTACGTTAAATGGCATGTCAGCTTGTTATTTTATAGTAGTTATAATCACATAACCGATTCAACCATTTTGTAAATTTTTTTATTATTTAAGATTTGAATTCAACATTCGAATGTTTGTTGTTGGTTGATGCCGATCTCATGGAAGATTTAGAAATAACACCATTTTCGACATGTCTACTAAATTCAACATCGATTTATTAATATTAATACCAATTATAATTATTCAAAATCTATTATTTAATCAAGGATTTTGAAACGAGTTAAATCTCTATCTTTTAAAATCTACGTTTATGAATATTAATAATAATTATAATTTAAATATTTTATTAATAAAAAATTATTATCTTTTAAAATCTACGTTTATGAATATTAATAATAATTATAATTTAACTATTGTATTAACAAAAAAATATTATTTTCATTTAATTAATTAATCGTATTAATTACGTAGATATACATCCCCTATTGAAAATCAATTCAATACTTCTAGTGCTTCACTCAACCACTTGGTTGTTCAACATTCCTTATCACACGCCCTTCCTGCTCTTTCCTCCAAGTGTCTCACACGTTATTCAACCACGTTTCAAACGTAACTTTGGTGATGGCGTTACCTCCAAGATTTTGACATTAGAGGATGACACCTACTATGTATGGGAACTGAGCGTTATGTTAGTAATGCTCCCCTCGAGCTTCTAACGTTACGACTTCTCCTTAACAATGAACGGTTCTTTTTTTATGTTTCTAGGTTACAAATACCTTAAGATTGCAGCTTTGAATGGGTTGGGAGACATTGTCTAGAGACGATGAGCAAGGTGGAAGGATTGGAGAAGGGAGTTAGAGCAACAAGAAACACCTTATTCTACTGTTGTTCTATAAAACTCTTGCGCTGCATTCTTTCAACCCATTTTACTGCAAGAAGATTAAGTCCAAATTAGAGTTACCAGAAGAGCGAAGAAAATAAAAAGAGGTAATTGTATGAAAAAGTACCTAATTATTAGATCACAATGCTTGGTATGAATATTGATATGTTCTATTCTTGATGGATGAAAATCGCATGGATTAATTCAAATTGGTTCTCACATGGATTACTTTTGATTGCTTCTGTATCATTTTTACAATGAGATCTAGAGCTACAATTGCAGATTTTTCTCTCAACTAAGATAGCGATACAGTTTGATAAGATTCTTCTTTTTTAACGAGTGGCTAGTCTCCAATTTACCAACAACTCCACCTTCCACAAACAAAGATTCACACTCTCACTATATCATTGTTCCACCATCGTGGGAAACCCATCCCAAAGCCTTACTATTCTGAGGCAACATAGTTATTACATGACCAATGCTCACTTTCTCGAGATTTGACAGTGGAGAAGGCAGAATGGGTATGTACGACTAATGCGAGAGGAGGAGGAGAGAGGTTGTTACACCTCAAAATTACTCACTTCGATAATTTCGCAAGTGTTGTCATTATGAGTGTTGTAAGTGTCGCATCTCGTCTGCAAGTGTTGCATCTTGACTATAAGTGTTAGTTTCACAAACAGTATACTACCATCTTGCCTATGTTGTGCCTCTAACAACATCATGAAGAAACTTAAGAAACCTCAAAGGATAGTTTTGAAGAAGAGAAATCACTTGACAGGAGGTACAGGCTTGTTACCACTGTAAAAACCACAAAAAAATGGATTTTGGAGAAGAGCACTCCCCTACCCACTGTCAGGGAGTGTTGGCGCTCCCTGAGCCTCTTTGGGGGAGTGCTTGAGCACCCTCTACACCCTTTTGGGGAAGCGCTACCCTATTTTTGGAAAATTCTAGGTTTGTTGAGGCAAATAAGGGAAGAATCCCTCAATTCCTGAGGGTAGTTGGATTCGAATAGATGGTGAAGACATGATCTTAGGGTAGATCCTCAACTAAAGGAGAGCAATCCTCAACTTATCCCAAAGATCTCTCAAGTGGTTGGACTCCTCCAAGGTTATATAAGGAGGCCTTCTCATGGTCAAAGGCATTATGGAGATTGATAATTACATCAAACTTATGATCTCATGAGTGAGATGCCATCAAAGAAATCATTCAAAGGATTGTAAGTACTTTTACTTGTTCTCATTAATATAATCAATGCTTGGCCTGTTTCTTTCAAACTTGTACTTGTTCCATATAATTTTGTCTGCAGTAGATGGATCTATGATTGAGATAATCTCAGTAGAGTAGGAAGTCCATTGCATCTTTGTTTGTTTTGCAGGACCTATCAAGGACCTCAAGATCGAAGCTCAGCCTGGACTTTGCAGGGACAAACGTCGTCCATAAGGTGCATATATTTCTCCTTCTCTTTCTTTCATTAGCATGATTAGATCTAAAAGGAAGTTAGTGTCCATGTTAAGCACCTTCTGTATTGGCCTTAGGAGTTTAGAGACCAAGAGGGAATCCACTTGTCCGCATGGGGATTCACCTTCAACAGAAATTGGCGACTCCATTGGGGAGGAGCTCTGATTTTTCTTTCCATTCCCAGATTTTTTTTTGGCCCTTTACCCACTGATTGATCTTCTCCATATTGAAATTTTGATTCTTAGATTGGTTTGATTGCCTCATTATGTCATCAGGATCACCCTGATTGACTGAATTTCCTTCATTTTTTGAGTTTTTGGACGTTTTTATGAGTTTTTGGAGCAGAGCGGTCCCCCCTTTGTTGTTTTCATTGCGCTAGCACTCCCCTGTAGCCTTACACAGAGCACTCAAATGCCCTGGTGCCCCTTATACTAGAGCACTACCCCATTGTTTGTGAGAAATTCTCCAAAATTTTTATTTTCTGAAGCTATTTCTGGGTTTTGGCATTTTCTCATGGTCCTATACTCTCAATCTATCTTGATATTCCTTTTCAAACACCATTATTTCTGAAAATTCATCATCTCTTTCTTAGATTTTTGACATTTGTCCTTGCTTTGCAATAACTCTGTCTTTGTTGACCTAGAGTTAACTTGTTGTTTTCTTCTCCTTTATCTGATTGTGAGAAAACTTTTGTGAGGAAAATCTAAAGGTCTCTGAACCTTTTCATTTGATCTTTGAAGTCAACTTTCCATCATTTCTCTCTTTGTTTGAGGTTTTTGGTTCTTTTTTGCAATTTGGTTATCTTTGTCCTTGTTTATTTCACGACGAGAGTGTATTTTTGTTTCATGTGAGGTTTGCTTCTGACTGTTTAATCCTGAAGTCTGATTGGCATTTAGAAGTTTTACATCTGATTATCATTCACATATAAGAAAAAAAACATATTTTAGTGATTGGTTGGATGTTAGAAGGCATTTCTGAAATTTTTAGCATTGCATTGGATTTCATTGAGAAACACTTGTATGAGGACGTTGCATATTAGTGTTTGATAGTGAAAACTAGTTTCTCTCTTTCCCTTAAAGAACCATTCACTGAAGGAAACGTTTTCTTATCATCTTATTGTGCATTTTTGGGAATTGAGTCATCATACCATCAGTTTCATTGTCATGCACCCTTTGAGTAAAGAACAACCATAAAATCAACGCTAATTAAAAATTATCTAGAACATTTTGTTTTTAGGATCTTCCACCAACATTAGACTAGGATTAACAGTTTGGATTAGGCTGTGAGTATAACTCTCCAAAGTTTTCAAAATGAACATTAGAATCTTCATATAGGGAGAGTCAAATCCAATTGTCGTATAAGCTTTCTGGGATCCCTCTCACACACAGGGGTTACACACAAGGTGGAATTCGGGTGAGTTAGAAAAATTATCCCTCCGTGGTTCCACTGTTTGTAGTGGTCGGATCGTATATTAGGGGTCACTTGAAGGTATACCCACAATTATGTCTGGGAGCCTCTCGAGTTGATTTCAAATTTGTTATCCAGCCCATATGTTCGGATCAGACTGTCGATTGTACCCGCCCAGGGGATGATTGTGAGTTTGTGTCCTTAGTTTTCGTAATCCTTAGGTACTTACACGAGGTGATGGTGAAGGGAATTCTCACTGTACCTGGGACAGACATTGGTCAAACTCACTCGATCTCCTTGGAGGGTAAATCCACAATTATTGCATGGAATCTTGCACCAAGGTGAAAGTCTGTTAAACAGGTCGCCATTGTAATTGTTCCACCATATCCCAACCCCTTCTTGACTTGGTCACAAGGCATTGGATTTCATCACCAACTAGTATGATCATCGAGAGAAGTCTTGTTTGATTGGTTTTTATTTCTAGATTTTATTAGTATATGTTGTTTCTTTTTGTTAGTTGGCCCTATATTTTCAGCGTGTATTGTTATTCTCCAAAATTGAGTCTGTAGACGATATAGGTCTTCGTCGATCACGTAGGATGCAAGGGAGGCCTCCGGAAGGTTACCAACCCTTACCTCCTAACCCTCCAGAGGACAACTACCATGGAGAGGTAGAAAATCAATCTGACGTTGGAACTGTTGTTGCTCCTTCGTTAGATAACTCAGAAAGTGCTTTGGTTACAATTGAGAATCCCACTCCTCACACTACATTTGTGTCGATAAACCCTCTCAAATCACTTTTGCTTCATTTAGACTCCCTTGGGAACGTCGTAGATGAAGAGGTCCCACGATTACCAGAGAGAGTTCTTACCGAAACATATATGGGATCCACAGAACCAACCTTTGGTGATGAGTATAGGACTCTTGTTCGTCATAGCATTGCAGTATATACAAATCCCACACCTGCTCATTATATATGGAGGACTTCATCGGGATACGATCTCTATGAGCATTTCGAATCCTTTTGACAACCTTTTCATCCTCATAACACTCCTGGTGAAACAGGACCATCCGGTGAAACTATGAATCACCCCATCAATCAGGTCATTAACCCTATTGTTACGTCAACACAAGTCCATCCTAATGTTGGACTTATCACCTCTACTCATTCCCAAGGAACTTCAATCCCTACCTCTACTTATACGAACTTTCACTCTACAACTCCACATGTTCTGCACGATCCTATTGGGACATCTTTTCACCTGAGAGTGCAGACCCTTGCCAACCAAATACAATGGACTGGAGGGAAACCACCATCTAGTGGACCTATGCCTCCTAGAGGACCACCATTCTATGGCGGTCCTACCCCTCCTGGGGGACAACCCCCTTTTCATGCTCCTTCTGGAGGGCAACCTCCCTTTTCCAGTCATTCCTCGGTCGTTAATCCACCGCTGGCAGGGGAGCAACCTTCGTTTGTTAGAAATCCTTCACAACCCTGGGGAGTATCTTCAGGAGGAACTTTTACCCAACCCCATGTTGGGGGGCATTCATATCATAACCTGCAAGTTGGAGTATCGAATCCTGTTCCTTCCAGAACATATTATGGACAACCTTATCCGTGCGGCATCCCAAACACCACCTGGAGTCCTCAGGGACAACAACCTTATCCTCCTCATGGGTCTAATGTATACCCTCCTCCCAGATCTACTCCTTACCATCCTCAAGGGAAAAATGTTTATCCTCCTTATGGGAAATCAAATCACCCGGATTATAATTCTCAGAACCCACCGGGTTATGCAATTTTTTCTCATCCATCATCAAATCCTGTTTATCCTGGCCAACAACAATTGTATGTAGGAGGACCTACTGGTTACAACTATCCACCTAACCCAGTTGATGGTCCAACTGGTGTTCCTATGCCACACTAGTATAATCCACAAATTAACCGACAACTACCTTTCCTTGCAACACTGGATCTCCCAGACTTGTCATGGTTAACTAATGATCCTATTTTTCATTCACCAATTTGGCCGGTCATTCCAGCTAAACTTCCTTCTAATATTCCAAAATTTGACGGAAAATCTGTACAAGACCCAAATAACCATGTGATGACCTTCCATTTGTGGTGTTCATCAAACTTTCCCATGGATGATTATGTACGTTTGCATATTTTCCAGTGAACACTTACAGGCTCAACAACAAAGTGGTATATTGAACTACCACGTGCTTCTTTTCATGATTTTAATTCCCTTTCCATGTCTTTCGTCATGCACTTTCAACTACCTATTCGCTACGAGACGGGTACTGAACTCTTTACCTCCCTTCGTGAAACTGACTCTGTGTATATCTCTGACCATATTCATGAGTGGAGACGATGATGAAGGATGATGAAGGTAATCATTCCTGACATATTATTGGTGGAATGGTTTACTAAATCACTTTTACCCCCGATCACTTGTGATGTCGCTATGGGTGGCATGGTCACCGAGGAAGAAACCATTACTCGGGCTCAGTACTTAGATTTGGTTTATTCACAATCTTGTACTTTGTATGATTTGCCTCTGAATGTTTCTCGAGCTAATACTGATCCATCCAAACCATATTCCTCATGTCATGCGGACAGTGTTATCGGTTCTGTCAAAACTCAATCTACTTCCCGATTGACCACACTCTCCTTGACCTCCCCCCAAAACCCAAATCTCTGAGGTGAATGCAATTCAATATGCCCCTTTACAACCATCCGGAGGTAAGAAGAAGACAAAAAATAAATCAAAAAATACTAATAGCAATGAACAACCCAAAAATCAATCTCAAACACCTGCGACCGAAAAGAAGCCACAACGGAAACTGAAATTCTCGTGTATCATTTGTGGTGACGATCACTACACTTAAGACTATCCACATCGCAATGAAGTGGCCAAAACTTTCCAGAAAGATTCACAACCCGCTGTGCTTACTCAACCTTTTCCACAATAGAAATCCATGGTTGCTAAAACCTCTTCTCCCGGGGGTAGTTCTAGCCATCCTCATGATGAGGCCTTGACGAGTGCACATATTTATATGTTTAATTGGATTAATTTGAACACTTTCTCTAATACATATGACACACTTGGTAACCCTGACAAAGGAAAGGACATTAACGGTACCAGTACTTTACCGGATCCATCACTATCCTCCATTAGTCCTCCATCGGTTAATCCTTCGTCTCGACCACTTCATATTGAGAAACCTACGTTCGACTCTATCTTATGCCCTCCTAAGAGAACTATCCACAAAGCTACCTTTAATCCTAGTTCACGTGCCGCCCATAACTACAACATTGTTGAATATTTGGCTCAAGCACCGTGTGCTATGTCTGTGTTAGAAGTTCTACAACACTGCCCCAGTCAACGTAGAACGCTCTTGGCCGCTATTGGCGCTGTTGATCCTGAGTCGTCCAACCATATCATGTTTAACCTAGAAAATTATGCATCTCGACTCTCCCACCAACTTTCTTTTCAAGTTGATGTTGTTGTTCACAATCAACAAAACCACTGAACTATTCTGGATGAGGGAGCCTCAACTTGTGTCATGTCTTTAGCATGTTGGAAAGGTTTAAAATGACCCGCACTTAACAAATCCCCAATGATGTTACATGTCTTCGATGGGCGAGGATTTCATGCCCATGGGCTTTTACAGTCCCTGCCCATCCAATTATGTGAAAAAACTGTCACTGTTGATGTCCAGGTAGTCGATGCTCCCCTCGATTACAACTTGTTACTTGGAAGAAGTTGGTTTTATGCTATGACTGTCATTTCCTCGTCAGTCTCTTGATGTGTACAATTTCCTCATCAGGGAAAAATTGTCACTGTTGATGAGTTGGATTTCTGCACGACTGATGCTTGCGCTCCCGCTACCAACAATATTCCTTTCTTGGGAGACCATAAGATCACGTATGAAAGTGTTGGTGTTGGCTTATTGAAAGATTCTAGCCTGATGGGTAGCTTCCCTAAACCACTTCCACTGACTACACATCATATTTCCACTGTCAATATGATTTCGACCGCAGCTTATCAATCCTTGGAATCATGTGACCCTTGGATTGTACCTAGTCCATTAAAATTCGATGCACTCGGTGACACCGTGCCACTTAGTACGTATGAAACATCATATGTTTCTTTCGAATCTGCTTCTCCCTCGTCGGATGACCAACATCTATTGTCACCCGATAGTTCCTCGATGGAATCATGGTTAAGTTCCTTGTCATCTACAATCGATTACATTTAACCAATTTTTCCCTGGGATGAATCTATGATGGAAATGTTGAGGATTGACGAGCTACCTCGGGATGATAACCATCATCAATCCTCTTTTATTCCTCCTTGTGAAGAAATTCAGATATACAATCTATCTCCCCTCCTAATGGTAATTTTCCATCGTTTCCCATGCCTTCGACTTCCGATGATTTGGATCCGGTAGTTGACATGGTGATCTCTTCAATAGGGATTTTGGAACCTGATCTCCTTATCCCTGTCGCGGCCCTTGACATGTGTTCCTTCCATAGTGATTTTCTTCCATCCAGTGAAGATCTCTTGGAATCCATGCCCAAGTTTTGTCCCTTGACATGGTATCCTTCCAGAGCATTATTCTCTTCGAAGCCATGATCAAGAAGAATCCACGAGCATAGTTTCACTTCTTTGTGGAAAGCTCATTAAAAAATGAAACAACAATCTAAGGATTGAACTCGGAGCCATGAGCATAGTTCTTTTCCTATGTCAAGCTCATTAAAAAAAAGAAACAATCACCTCTCTTGAACTTTCATTTCATCCACCCTTATCCTTTTTCTCCATCTAGTAGTGAAATTGGTGACAACCTCAAAGTTGGTGAATGAATTGAAGCTTGGAGGGCATATCTCAAGCCTTTGATGATCATTCTAGAGTTAATCCACTAGCTTTCAAGCTGGGGGCATACCAAGCTTAGTCTTTGTTCTTTGTTGTGCTCATAAATACATGAGAATGCAACCGGGTAAACTTTTATCTTTTTTTTGGACCCGCGTGGTTACACGAAAAAGGAAACCCCTAGAGTCTTCTTTGAGCTCTTTTCAGACTCTCTAAACATGAAAAGATTGTCGAGTGATCTTGCTTCCTTTTCCACTTGTTAAAAGGTTTGAAAGGGCATATTTCGAGTGATGATTTATCTCTTTTTTGGCCTCGCGAGACTAAAATTACGAAAAGGGAAAACATTGGAGTCGTTTTTAAGTTGTTTTTAGACTCTCTAAATATGAAAAACCACAGAGTTTACTTTCTTTAGACTCGTTAAACAATCATACATTGAAGGGATCATATGAGACTGAACCCTTACTTCTTCCAACTCGTTAAACAAAGGAAGAGGGATTTACCGAAGGTGAGTCATATCAATCATGTGTTACCCTCCTCGAGTTCGTTAAATTAAAACGAGGTACTCGTCTATCTGGACGGGGGAAAGATTGAAAGAAGCAAGCCAAGCAATTTTTTGAGAACTCTTATGGTCACCCTTGAACACGACATTTTGTCTTTGCATGCATTTTAGTCCACTCAACCTTTGCACTGAGCCAATCTTCTGAGTTTCTTTTACTCCATTGGGTCACCTGACGAAAGTCACATCATCCACTACATTATCAACTTTTGGTCCATGTCATGTTTTTGGTGATGTGCCTCAGTGTTCAAGGGAAGTATCTGCCTCGAGAGTCAGCCATCAAAAATATCCTGTTTCAATACCCATGTCAGTCTATGCTCATTTGATCCACCAATTACATGTTTGTGTCAGTTTCGTGTCGTTGATGGGGGATACATCAAGTCCCTCCTTCGAGGAGTCTATTCCTATTGACATCAACACATTATCCAGGAACTAGACTTAGAAACTAGTTAGTACCTTGGGACATTCATGCCTCAATGGCAGGCCTCCTCATGTCCGACAATGGTTTTACATCATTGACCCCTGATCGAATGATTCCATGGATGTTCGACTTCAGCTCATTCATTCACATTCGTTGGAATGTACTAGAGTACCTTGGGAATCATTGAAATCAATGGTGATCTCCCTCACGCTTGTTAATGGTTTACATCATTGACCGGTAATCAAGTGGTTTCTACCATGTTTGACATCAGGACATCTATTCACATGGTTAGATTTGTACTACATCGAGATCGGTAAGAAGACCCTGGGTTGAGTCATCACTCTTATGTATACTTTTCCTAGGTTGCGAAGGAGTTCTTTTGAACTATGACACATATATTGTTACATAGATCCACTTTGTATTGGTCGTGGCTATGTCTTGTCATCTCGTAGATCCACTGTGTATTCTTCGTGGCTACGATAAGTTCAGGTCATGGGAGTATATATCCACATTGTATCTTTGGTGGCTATACCATTTTGTCAATATAATTATGAATCCACAGTGTATTTTATGGCGGCCATACCTAAAAAGTATTTATCACTCAATCATAGGTATGCCTGCCTTGGGTTTTGAAACATGTCATAATATTTGTTTGATGGTTGTGTGCATATTTTTTTGGTTTCTCTGCGTCCATACCCTTGATCAAAAAAGTCTACAAAGTACTTTAGTCATCATCATCTTTTAACTTCATACTTTTGGGGGAAATTTGTTACACCTCAAAATTACCCACTTCAATAGTGTCGCAAGTGTCGTCATTACGAGTGTTGTAAGTGTCGCATCTCGTCTGCAAGTGTCGCATCTTGACTATAAGTGTTGGAAGGGTCACAAACAATATACTGCCATCTTGCCTATGTCGTGACTCTAACGACATCATGAAGACACTTAAGACACCTCAAAGGATAGTTTGGAAGAAGAGAAATCACTTGACAGGAGGTACAAGATTTTTACCATTGGAAAAACCACAAAAAAATTGATTTTGGAGAGGAGAGCTCCCCTGCCCACTGTTAAAGAGTGTTGGTGCTCCCTGAGCCTCTTTTGGGGATTGCTTGAGCACCCTGTGCACCCTTCTGTGGGAGCGCTACGCTATTTTTGTCAAATTCTGGGTTTGTTGAGGCAAATAAAGGAAGAATCCCTCAATTCCTTAAGGTAGTTGGATTCAAATAGATGGTCAAGGCATGATCTTAGGGTAGATCCTCAACTGAAGGAGAGGAATCCTCAACTCATCCCAAAGATCTCTCAAGTGGTTGGACTCCTCCAAGGTTATATAAGGTGGCCTTCTCATGGTGAAAGGCAGAATGGAGATTGAAAATTACATCAAACTTATGATCTCATGAGTGAGATGCCATCAAAACAATCAATGGACATTGATTGAGAGAAGGGGTTTGACAAGGAGAACTGGAAGAGGCTTTTGCACCTTCATTCAAAGGACTGTAGGTACTTTTACTTGTTATCATTAATAAAATCAATGCTTGGAATGTGTCTTTCAAATGTGTACTTGTTCCATATAAGTTTGTCTGTAGTAGATGGATCTATGATTGAGATAATCTCAGTAGAGTAGGAAGTCCATTGTATCTTTGTTTGTTTTGTAGGACCTATCAAGGAGCTCAAGATTGAGGCTCGACCTTGACTTTTCAAGGACAAACATCGTTCATAAGGTACATATCTTTCTCGTTCTCTTTCTTTCATTAGCTTGATTAGATCTAAAAGGAAGTTAGTGTCCATGTTCAACACCTTTTGTCTTGACCTTAGGATTTTAGATACCAAGAGGTAATTCACTTGTCCGCAGGAGGATTCACCTTCCACAAAGGTCTGACACAATTTGGCACTTCCTTCTAAAATCTTTCTCGATATGTGGAGACACTGTGGTGGATCACATTGTAGGTACCAACACCTTCATCAATATAACCTCTCAGTTAGGTCTTCACACTTTTGGATTGTACCTTCATCAACATATCATGCAAACCAGTTGTTAGTACAACTACCACTACGACACGTGGATATTTTTTCCTCTCTCCACTTCACTGTACAGTCATTAATTTGAATTTCAATTTTTTTCCTAGACTCTTTTCTTTGCTTCTCTCTTCGTTACATTACCATAAGAAAAAACAATAATTGCATATATTTTAATAGATAAATTTACAATTATTCATGTGTTGTCAGACCTGCAGGTAGCTGCAGTATCGAAGAAATCTTCAAGGACCTCAGCATTTTGACGAAAGAGTTTGTCTGTTACTTGAGTTTGAGTCTGTTGTCTGTTGCTTGAGTTTAAACATTCTAATTTTTTACTTTATTATATTTAAGGAGTTTTATTAGTTTTAAGGAGTTGTAATTATTGAATATTAAAAAAAAGGTTAAAAAAAAGTATGGCATTGCATGCAAAGCCTCCACTTGGTTTTCATGCGGATTGCATGTATCCTTCCCATGCATTGGCATACACCTAGTTTTCACTCAACACACTTGGGACCTAGGCTCCATTTATGTTTTCTCTTAGTCACTATTGTTGCTGATCTTGTGGTTGGATCAACTCTGAGGAGAGAAGTTTCAAAGAGTCCTTCACATGTTACTTATCAATATATCGATATTACAAAATTATTAATGCAGTTTTTGTACTAAATTCTTGATGCAGTTTTTGATGATCTAGATGAAGAACCATGAATAAAAGAAAAGGTGGTAGAAGTAAAGTAGGAGGCATTAGAAGCAAACTGCAATTTTGTCCAAGTTCTACCACCAACTGAAGTAAGTAGAAATTAATGCTTTGAGATATCTGGTTCTACTTCATTTCAAGATACTTTGCCATAGAAACATCATTTACAATCTGTACGATCAATTTCTCTTTGTAAATACATTCAACCACCGCATATGGATTTGCGTTTAGGAATAACAATGTTCATCCAAGTGTTACAACCATAACATTAGATCAAGCAGACGGGGATGTTTTGCCTCTAGATCCATAGACAGATCATGTTCTGGTTAGCGCAACCCCAAAATAGTTATTTTGAAAGGATACCATTTAGGCTAGGCCTGAAGGCACGTGTAGACTCGACAGAGCAATCCCACACAGGTTTCGGGGGCAATGGGAGTGATGGGGGGTGTTAACCAGGCCAACTAGCTTCGAATTACCCTCGCCTTCGACCAACACCTTCACAAATAAAAAAGAGAGTAGGAGACGACAAAAGAATAATGGGGAAGTGGGGGTCCTTTTCAAACCCGAAAACACATCATCTTCCTTCGTTCAGTGGACACCGCCCCACCCCACAAAATAGCCTAGTTTGCACGCATTATTAATTGCCACTCTGTTTATTATGTTAGCTGGCAAGGGGAATGATCCCGACGTGGGAAGAGGACTCAACAATGGAGAAGTTATGGAGAGAGGCCAGGAGGCCTTTAAATGCAAGACATCCTTATGCGCCCTTGCTTGGGAAGAAGAGATGGCACAACCACAAGCAACAGTGCAATGAATGCCAACATCTCTTCTCCCTTCGAGTCGCTCAATTCACTCATATCCAAATTCCAAGGTGTTTGTATTTCTATTCAAGATCTTGTAGTGCGTTTTGGTATAATTAACACCTTGGAATTCAATGAAGAATTTTTTCATTTCATTAGTTTAACACCTTGGTATAATTAACTCATTCAATGAAATGACTTTTTTCATTCCACACCTAGAAGTGATGAAGATCTTTATTCTTACCTGTAGATATCCATTATTACCTGTAGAGCAATGAACATATATTACTTGTACTGTCTAGGGGCTCTGGCTCACACCATTGGTCATGCCCACTACACCACTTTCATCTCGTGCCTCTTCAATTTCAATGCCTCAAAATGTCCCGACCCAACAATCTAGTCATCTCTACTCCAAAACCTACAAATCTTGGACAACAGTCCCGACCCAACGATCCAATCATCTCGACTCCAAAACCTGCAAAGTTTGTGTCGAGATGGAAACTGTGATGCAAATACAATGGTGCCACTTGACATTGTGACCAAAGACTGTTTTGATAATGYGTATTTAAAAAATATTCAKAACAATATGGGGCTTCTCTAGTTGGATTAGGTTTTCTTCTCCACCACAAATGCGTCAAATGCCATTTTTTTAAATTACTACAGCTTCTCCACAAACATTTCAAAAGATATGCAACATATATAAGCATTGTTGTGAAGCCTAAAAGCATGACATTTTGTGCATGGCGTCCCTCCCGTGGTGCATGCCACTGAGCAAGATAACTAGTATCACATCAATATAGCAACATGCTGGTCTGGCTAGCGGCTTCATCTATCAAGCAACATGTAGCAGGGGATAGCAGGTAGCAGACAATACACATAATGCCATGAATATTCAGTCTGGCTAGTGGCTTCATCTATCAAGCAAGAGCTATTTCAGAAGTAAAATGAAAGGTTGTAACTTGTATGCATGGCTCCTTGTTCATGTGTATTCACTAGGAAGCGCATAGCAACCATAATAAGATTATGTGTTGCAAATTTATTTTTTTTAATTCTTTTTTTAATCAAGAGAATTCCTTAAAAAAAATGACATACACTAATACAATAATATCACATCAACCAGCTAGAAACCAATCAAATATTCAATCTATAATATTTAATAAATAAGAAAATAAATTATTTTTTAAAAATAAATCAAGATAATATAGAAATACAAATAAGAGTGAAAGTGTGTAATATGATATCTGACCTACAAAATACACCAACTAAGCGAAGACCTGAAATTCTTGACCTGAGAATTAAGGGAAGACCTGAAATTCTTATATTGTTAGAGACAGTCAAGTTATATAAAAAACAAAATTTTCTGGTCACTTAAAATGGAGTGCTCAACTTGGTTTTCTGAATTGCCCGACGATCTGAAGGAGGAGGCGTTGTCATATTTGCCAGCAGACAGCTTCTGTAGATATCGCGGTGTGTGTGAAGAATGGAATGCCCTCATTTCATCCACAAAATTCGTAACTAATGATTGGGTCGCGGCACCTCCCAAAATTCGGCACTAATGATTGTGCCAGGACCCGAACTTACTTAGTTGTACGGCTTACAACTTCTTCACAAACACCTGGAAAAGATTCTCCGAGGATTTCTTGTACTGTCATGGTATCGAAGTAGATTATTTCACGCGCTGCATTGTAGCTTTCAGCGTCCAAAACGGGACATCCATTTTCGTGCATTGTAGCTTGTAGCTTTCAGCGTCCAAAACGGGACATCCATTTCCGTTACATTTACAGGGTGAGTCTTATAACAACAGGTGCGATGTCCTGTTCACTTGTGGTTCACGAGTGCTTCTAGGTACAAGAAAACCCGATGTTGTTATTATATGGGAGTTAGAGAAGCCTAGACTGGGTCTAAACAACTTAGAGGTTAGAGAGATTGCAAGGATGCCACCATCTGTTTTGGAAGATTTAAAGAGAAAGGAAGGCTCCAGTTTTGAAAGTTTCAGGTTTGGTTTCAGGAAATGAGAGACATGTTGTACATCAGAAATGTTAATGAGGTGCTTGTTAATAATTTAAGTACAAATTTATGGAAATGGCTTCCTAGACGTTCAGATAGAGGTCCCAACTTAGATTTTATTCCAGATATTTTTACTTTTGAACCTAGACCAGATATGAAGGTCTGATAAATCAATGATTTTGTTATTTACAACAATTATTTCCTACCATTTCTTCTAACTATTTTTACTTTTAAACCTAAATCAGATAAATCAATGATTTTCTTCTTTACATCAATTGTTTCCTACAATTTATTCTAGCTATCAAGTATAAACATTTTAAACATATTATTGGTTTAAATTGTTTTTTCATATATCATGTGCTAAATACTGAAAATGTGGGATGGTCTTAGTGGAAATGAGATAATTCACTAAATATGTAAAGTGAAATGGTGTATTTCACTATAAGTGTTTCCCATTAATAAACAAAAAAATGTAGAATTGCTAATGGAGAAGGAGGAGAACACCCCTTCTCCCAATGATTAACATTGAGTTCTATCATGTTTTTTCAGTTTAGGAAGTGAAATGATTAACATTGGGTCCTATCATGTTTTTTCAGTTTAGGAAGTGACCATGTTTCCTTTAGGGTAAGGCTCCCCCAATGTTTTGATGTAAAAACACTTTCTCTATTTTATATAATTATTTTCTAGATATTTTCAATATTTTTTTTTTTTATTTTATATTTTTTTTTCTTTGTCACATTGACATGTACAAGAGAAATTAATAGGATAGATTTTCATAAACCACCTTAACAATTATTTTGCAAATAGTCCAAATCAATTTTTTTTTTTTTTTTTACATAATTTTGAAACAATAAATTACTATTAAATTATTATTGAAAACTAGTTTTAAAATTTTTGTTTTGTAACTCATTTAAGGGCTACTGCATTTTAAAAATATATTTACTCAAAAATGAGTGCATGTTTTAGATTAGTAAAAAACATACAAGATCTTCAAAATGCATGTGCATTTTAGATGAGTATATAAAAATTCCATTTCTCCTAAAATTGTGTGTGTTTTTGGGTGTTAGGGAGGACAAAAAATTTGTTTTTCAACATAAAATCCCCACACTCCCTCATATCTACTCATGATTTAAGACAAATTATAGGATATAGGCCACCACAAGGTTCTCCCTAGATCTAACAAATTTACTCCTATTTATTCTAAGAGAGAAAAAGGCATACCTTATGATTTTGAAGTTGTACGTATACCAATTGATACATCTCCAAAGATCAAACTCCAACTCCATCTACCTTCATTATATACACAAGGTGAAAAACATAATTTTTAGCCCACATATTAAACTAAAAAATATCTATGGTAGATCATTCACCCCCAATAATATAGAAAGAAAATCCATGGAAAGAGGATTTACCCTCCTGATTTCATGACCAAATTTCCAATTCACCTCAATTTTTTAGAATCAATATTTTTTCGGCAATGAATTTCCTAGATTTCCTAAACCATGGTGTTTTTTGAATTATTTCTCCTACATATCCTTGAATCATGGATTTATGGAAACTATTTCATTCATTTCTCCTCGAATCAAGGCTTTATGGCATTGATTTCACCCATTGATTTTCGGTTTCCCCCTGCATTTCCAATTTTTGACATGTATTTCTTTCAAAGTTTTATGGGAATGAGCCTTGGCATTCAACATGCTACATGATATCGAATATAAACTTGTTACTCAATATTGATGTTGAATCCACAATCAAGATGTAGAGGCACACTCATTCTTCCAACTCTTAGATTCTTACGAAATTTTGAAGGACATTTGTGAGCTCATCCTAAGTTTGCATTTCTTGTTACCCAAAGATGCCTTAGATTTGTCGTGTTCTTCAAATCAGTCACAGGATACCACATTGGTGTTAGGGACCTAACCTCCTTAGGTAGAATAATATATTTTCCATGTAATAAAGGTAGAAGACCTAAGATAATCTTTCACTTCTAGAAAGATTTTCCTCTAGAATATCCTTTAGAGGATAGAATTAGTTTAAATAAGAGCAAGAGGCATGCTACGTTTTTGTCTTGAGAATTATTGTAATAGAGCTATACTTTGTTGGAGGCCACCCCCTCGAAGAATCAAGTGAACATTGATTTCTAGAATAAAGGCATCATTTATGGTGTTGCTCTTAATATTTTGTTGTTCCATTAATATATGCTAAATGTTCATGTTTCTGCATATTATATTACATCTTAGAAGTGGTATCAGAGAACTTTCCTTGGCAATAATTGTGGGTTAATTTTTTTCATGGTAGAGACGTGGTCCAACGTCTTAATACTACAATGATCTGTTGTTCAAGACATATATCCATAGTCGAGGAAGCATAAACACATGAAATAAAAGATTTTTTTAGCTCAATAAATTTGATGGCTCGGATCCCACGGGTTGGGTCAGTCAAATGGAGTATTATTTTTCTTTGCATGGCATGAATGATGATTGGGTTTAAACAACTTAGAGGTTAGAGAGATTGCAAGGATGCCACCATATTTTTTGGAAGATTTAAACAGAAAGGAAGGCTCCAATTTTGAAAGTTTCAAGTTTGGTTTTGAGGGAATGAGAGACATGGTGTACATCAGAAATGTTAATGACGTACTTGTTTATAATCTAAGTACAAATATATGGAAATGGCTTCCTAGACATCCAAATAGAGGTCCCAACTTGGATTTTATTCCAAATATTCTTACTTTTGAACCTAGACTAGATATGAAGGTCTCATAAACCAATGATTTTCTTGTTTACAACAATTCTTTCCTACAATTTGTTTTAAAGTTCTATTTTACTCAGCACCATCTTTTAAGAGCAATTAGCCCCTCAAAATGCCAAAATCCACTAGCACCACTTATATCATGTGGTGCTTAAATGCTGAAAATGTGGGATGGTCTTAGTGGAAATGACATAATTCACCATATATGATATATGTAGAGGGAAATGGTGTATTTCACTATAAATGTTGCCCATTAAGAGGGAAAAAATGTAGAATTGGTCCTGGAGAAGGAGAACACCCCTTCTCCCAATGATTAACATTGGGTCTGATCATGTTTTTTTAGTTTAGGAAGGGACCTTGTTTCCTTTAGGGTAAGGATCCGTCAATCTTTTGATGTAACAACACTTTCTCTATATAATAGAAATATAATTTGGTCTCTACAACTTTATATAAACATTTTCTAGATATTTTCAATAAAAAAAAATTAAATTTCATATTGTTTTGCTTTGTCACATTGACATGTACAAGAGAAATTAAGAGTAGGAGGCATGAGAAGCTTTTGTCTTGAGAATTATTGTCATAGATCTCTACTATGTTGGAGGTTTCCCCCTCAAAGAGGCAAGTGAACATTTCTTTCTGGAATAAGGTATCATTTCTGGTGTTTCTCTTCTCAATATTCTATTGTTCCATTGATATGTGTTGAATATTCATGTTTCTACATATTATATTAAGTTAGATACCTTACAGTTAGCGGAATTTGTCTTTTTTATTTTATTTTGTTTTACTTAAGTAACCCTAAGTCAAGTGGCGTTACATGCATTGAAATTAATTTGGGTGACAATAAGATAATTGTTATACCACATGTTACTTCACATCATCATGAACTAAAAGTGCTCAGAAATAACATTAAAGATCTGAACATACATATTAAAGGGTTGAAATTTCTGTGCAAAGAAGATATTCGTTTCCACATATTTATTGAGTGGTTCCTCAGTCTTGCCCATTAATTTATCTATGGACAAATGTAAAATCAATTATGTTAAAGAAGACAATGAAACAAGTGCCATAAAACATCTTAGGTTTATTTATGACATTAATTGTCACATAGATTTTCCAAGTAAACACTAAGAGTATTAACCATTAAGTTTTCATAGATTAAGGGCACAAAGAATATTAATCTGAGTAGTGAAAATAATAGCTAGAAATGTAGACTATGAGTTTAAGATATGTATGATTGTGTATGCGTTACCATAGAAAGACCACAAAGATTTCATGAAATGAGAACTTCAATCCTCAAGCAGTCTTATGTTAATAGTAACAACATCATTCATAGAAAGGAATCGTTAACTATGCAATGAACCAGTGTTGAAACCCTCAAAACAGAGACACATTTAGTGTGGCATTAGTACATTTGATTAGGCCGTTGGGTTGTCTTTAGCATTGGTTTTATTTGACATGAATTCAAGATCGAAAATGATTTTTGTGTAGACTGGCAATAAAATTGTTGGCAATAGTTTTTTTTATGGCTTGCATGTACATGGCCCAAGGATTTTTTTCAAACAATGAATTCATTCTCCATTCTTCATTCCACATGTCATGTAATTCTTAGTTTTATGACTATGTGGTTATATAAATTGGAAAGATAATTATAGTTTAATCGAATATAGAGATCACCAGATAGATAACTAGGCATGTCCTTACTTGACTATAACTATAAAACAGAGAATAAGTTGCAAATAGAGAATACCAAGACAATACACAACTTATTTTTGGTTAAATGTAGAACCTAGATTGAGTGTTTGAGGTTGAAGAGGATTAGAGATACCAATTTCAAAGGGTGTGGTTACTTCCATTACTAGAATAAATAGTTCCTGTATAAATATATGTTCATAAACATGAAGTATTATAATAAAAAACTTGCTAAAAAGATATGAAAATTCAAGTGAGGGGTCCTTAACTTCTATTTAGTTTTACCATCATTGATGATCCAGGTGGATATTGGTGGCCACCCACCTATTCCACTTGGACCCCCACCATTGCTTCTTTTAGTTTTCACACATTTTACTATTTTTAGCAGTTTTTTCGGGTCCTGAACTTCCAGGGCCATTTTGAGGCCCTAAATGATGTTTTGTTTTGGGTATGTTGCGGTCACAAAATAGCATCTAACGATGCTATTTTGTTTCAATTGTTGTAGGCCTCGGATAGATATTTCCAACGAGCTATCATACGCCTAAAACAAAGATCGTATGCAAAAGTTACGACCCTGGGAAGTTGATGCACCAACTTACCCAAACGGGGCCCACATGAATTTTGGCACTTCATCTGCCAGGGTTAGGTTTTTGGATGTCTAGGACTTTTGGAATTCCCGGTTATTGTAAAAGGGCCTTCAGAGCCTCATTGTAATCATCTTCTCACGGATGCGAGTAGCGGCCACATCTCTTCTCAGAGATAAGCTACCAACACCTAGCTAGTTTATTTCCATTATGTCTGTAAGCATATTTCAGTCATTTGTTATTAATGAAATGAAGTCTTATTTCCGCTGCATCTCTGTGTTTATGTGTATTTTTGTATTTCATTGTGTTCCTACATAAATCCGGATCAGTGGTATCAGAGCGGTCTGCTCATTCTCGATCCTTCTTTGGATGTCCCCAACGAGATCGGGGTATAAGGAGTTGGGGCTCAATCTGGTTGAACCTTTGCAAGATCAGCCTCGCAAACAATGACGAATGCCCATGGGGGAAGAAAAGAAATATGAGGGAGAAGGAGATCCTATCAAAATGTTGCTTGAGGAGGCCCTTGAGAAATAAAGGAACGCGATGATGGACAACTTTGCCCAGATTCTTCAACGGATTCCGACTGGCAGTGCATCGACATCCAGAAGCCACTCTGGAGGTGCCAATCCTTTTAAGGTACAAGTAAACTTTGACATTCCCATATTTGATGGCCAAATAGATGCAGATGTTGTAGATAGATGGTTGAATCTGTTAGAAGGATATTTCTTGGTTCATGAATTTTTCGACCGAGAAAAGATTATTTTCGCACTCGTCAAAGCCGCCCCCCATGTCAAGGACTGGTGGGAAACCTACTCGGAGCAAGAGGGCGA
>JZKD02S1936420.1:14712-33913 GCA_000966675.3 Picea glauca | reverse complement strand
CAATGATTAACATTGGGTTCTATCATGTTTTTTCAGTTTAGGAAGTGAAATGATTAACATTGGGTCCTATCATGTTTTTTCAGTTTAGGAAGTGACCAGGTTTCCTTTAGGGTAATGCTCCCTCAATACTTTGATGTAAAAACACTTTCTCTAGTTTATATAATTATTTTCTAGATATTTTCAATATTTTTTTTTAATTTTATATTGTTTTTTTTTATCACATTGACATGTACAAGAGAAATTAATAGGATGGATTTTCATAAAACACCTTAACCATTTTTTTGCAAATAGTTCAAATCAATTTTATTTTTTTTTACACAATTTTGAAACAATAAATTACCATTAAATTATTATTGAAAACTAGTTTTAAAATTTTTGTTTTGTAGCTCATTTAAGGGCTAGTGCATTTTAAAAATATATTTACTCAAAAATGTGTGCATGCTTTAGATTAGTAAAAAACATACAAGATCTTCAAAATGCATGTGCATTTTAGATGAGTATATAAAAAATCCATTTCTCCTAAAATTGTGTGTGTTTTTGGGTGTTAGGGAGGATAAAAAAATTGTTTTTCAACATAAAATCCCCGCACTCCCTCATATCTACTCATGATTTAAGACAAATTATAGGATATAGGCCACCACAAGGTTCTCCCTAGATCTAACAAATTTATTCCTATTTATTCTAAGAGAGAAAAAGGCATACCTTATGATTTTGGAGTTGTACGTATATCGATTGATACATCTCCAAAGATCAAACTCCAACTCCATCTACCTTCTTTATATACACAAGGAGAAAAACATAATTTTTAGCCCACATATTAAGCTAAAAAATATCTATGGTAGATCATTCACCCCCGATAAAATAGAAAGAAAATCCGTGGAAAGAGGATTTGCCCTCCGGATTTCATGACCAAATTTCTAATTCACCTCAATTTTTTAGAATCAATATTTTTTCGGGAGTGAATTTCCTAGATTTCCTAAACCATGGTGTTTTTTTACTTATTTCTCCTACATATACTTGAATCATGGATTTATTGAACCTATTTCATTCATGTCTCCTCGAATCAAGGCTTTATGGCATTGATTTCACCCATTGATTTTCGGTTTCCCCCTGCATTTCCAATTTTTGACATGTATTTCTTTCAAAGTTTTATGGGAATGAGCCTTGGCATTCAACATGCTACATGATATCGAATATATGACCCAACTGACATGGAGCTTATTCAAAGTGGAGCATTCATAAAATATGATTTTGTTACCCTTGCAAGATGCCACACCAATACATAGATGGTCCAACCCAAACATTAACCTTCAGATTTGAAGTTGGAGCTTGTAGGCCCTTTTTTTGATGATATTATCAATGTGTTGTCCCATGTTTTTTCTTTTCTTATTGATGAACTTATTCAAGATATCTTCAAAGTTGAGTGTTAAAGGAAAATTGGGATGCAACAGAATACAACACTAAAGACAATCACTGACTATCCTTATATATTTATGGCTATTCTTTGGATTTACATATCATTCTCTCTGGACTTTTTTTGTAGTCAAAGTTGAATCATTAGTACTACCATACTAGATAGATATTGATCATTAGTTATGAGTAAAGGAAATAAAAGGACAATTTAATTTCCTTTGTAATAATCTTCTTAGAACTAGATCCGAGTAAGAGGCTACCCATAAAACTAACCAATCACAAGATCTATTCTATAAAATCACTTAATTTCATTGTAGATTATGTATATCGATCATTAGGTATGATTAAAGAAAAGAAGAGGACAATTTGATTTCCTTTGTAAGAATCTACTTAGAATTGGACCTAAGTAAGAGGCTACCCATAAAACTAACCAAACATAAGATCTATTCTATAAAATCATTGATTATCATTGTATATTATGTATGGAAACTGATCACTTAGTGGACACTCGCCCCAAGAATCTTTTAGGGTTGACTATCCCCTAGATTTGATCATAGGAAAGTTCCATCAAGTAAGAGACGAGGTTCACTAACAATCCAAGCGGGTTTGAAATTAGTCCTTTAATCTCCATTAGCAGGTTTTACAATTGGTTTACATGTATTACAACATTGTAGTCTGCCAAAGAAAATATTCAATTGGCCACTCTTTACGAAGTTTGACTTGACTCCATGGTTTTTCGATAAGAAGATGCTTGAAGGGAATTGCTTTAATGCTAAACTAAAATGTTATCAAAACTTTTCTTAAAAAGAGAACTTTGACCAAATTTAAGAGAATTTTGAGAACTTATACCATCCCTTAGAATAAGTCACATGAGAGGGAAGTTTAACAAATACATCGTGGTGGAATTATTGGAAAAATTTATTATGTCAATGTTGTGTAACTTTCATACATTAAGACGCTCTACAACATTTTCCTGATTAAGATGCTATACATCCCTAGGCCCCTACCAGCATCCCTGAATCCACAAGTTCACATATCCCAATGGACACATAATACACAAAAGAGATTAAGGAAACCCTGACAAGTTTAGATCCTATCCCATTCCAGAACCCGCAAACCCAGAAAGCTGACAAGAAAATCCAATCCTATTGCATTTCGTAGGTAGAGGAAATTTCGTAGTACGAAATCATGTCGCCCCTCTTGGGGGAGGATATTCAATACATGCAGGACCATGCCCTCATTTGAAAATTTATGGGCCTTTGGCCATGTGATAAATCCCTCACATGGTGGACCAAAACCAAATGGAAGCCCATAGGAGAGGTCACCCTCAATCTAGGATCTAAATGATTCTTTACGACCATCTTCAACCTGGCGAAAGACAGAGAAAGGGTCTTCCAAGCAAGACCCTAGTTCTTCAACTCTGGCTGCCTATATATGAGGATCTAGAAAGAGAACCTCAGTCCAGAAAACGAGGATTTCACTAAACTCCCAGTTTGTATTAGATTGTACTCACTCTCAAAGAAGTATTAGCACACAAAAATCCTAGAGGGTATAGGGAACACTCTTGGTTCCTTTGTCGGAATTGAAAGATCCACCCTCCAAGGTCGTTATACCTCCTTCTCTCGTATATTTTTCTACCTCAATGTATCCAAATCTCTACCAACCTCAATTTTCCTCAGATATAGAGACATCGACTGGCTTTAGACCCTAGATTATGAGCACACTCACTTTCACTGTCGAAAATGCCATGCTCATGGGAACCTTTTATGGGAATGTCCCCTGAACAAGAAAACTGAGCCCCCCATTTCCCACCTAGAGAAATATGAGGCGGGTTTAAAAAAATTCCATGATAAACAAAAAGCCCAAAAGAAAATCCCCACCCAACCCAATCCCAAAGGCCCCTGAATCAGTAACATCATTGACTCCCTTACCAACCTACTAGAGAAAGAATCCATTGTTCTAAGCCCAACAAAGTGCCCATTATGGGATTTACCAGGACCTTACAGTCTCTAGTGCTCCCTCCCCCCTCAAACCAGACCCCCGGCCTCAAAACCAAGATGAACCAATGATCCCCTCTGAATCCCCAAACACAGAGAAGGAATTTCTGAAAGGCATGGATCTGGAGGAGATAGATCTATAATACATAGCAGTAGTATGTGAGCGGAAAGAGGAGCACTCGATACCAGACCAATAAATAAGATTATTGTAAAGTTCCTTGATTAAATCGAGAAATAAAGAGAAAGGAACAATGACCCAAAAAGGTAAGAACACTGGAACTACTTCTATAGGAACTACTAAGTCTCCCAAAGATGAAATAAAAGGAAGCGCCCCAACAAGTAACTTTTACAAGAATTGGGAGAAATCCTAAATTATGGAAGAATAAAGAGTATGGCTGAAAAATTATCCTCCCACCCCCAACCTTCCCAATGAAATACATCTCTTCGAACGTAAGAGGCCTTAACATCCCTAGTAATAAAAATATGCATAAATACCTTGATATATGAACAAAAAACCTCAATCATGATGATAAAAGATACTGAATTCTCCTCCACAACTATGGAAAATATGGTTGTGAAATGATGGATAAGTTGTAATGTCATAGATATAGATGTCTAAGGAGCTTCAGGTGGCCTGGAAATCCTTTGGAACCCGAGGGAAATCACCCTTTCCTCCTCCTTCACCACCTGTCGCTCCATAACTTCCAAATTCCAACCAATAGGCTCTGACCAATCAGGGTACATCACTAATGTCTACGACCCTCAACTCTTATAGGAGAAGCTATCCTCTTCTCATATCATGCCCCTCATTGATAGCCCCTCATGGTGGAAGGAAATGACATTTAGCTCAGGTGCTTCGATGTATAGAGTCCAATAACACTTAAAGAACATGAAACAATGAATCAAGGAAAGGAATAAATAAGAATATGGAAACATAATTCAAGACAAAAACCAACTTCAAGCAAGAATGAAACAAAACCAACAACATATGATTGCCTATAGGCGCTCTTTAGAGCTAGTAGAGGAAGAAATATCTCTCATGGAACATATAGAAACCAAAGGAAAGCAAGAGGAAATTTTATGGAGACAAAAATTAAGAATCCAGTGGCTTCAAGAAGGTGAGAGAAACACAAAGTTTTTCCACAACTCGATGATCCAGAGGAGACACCATAAAATAATTGTCTTGATAAAATATCAATAAGTAAATAAAGTCAACAACCATCAAGACATCCAATCAGAGCTCCTACAATAATACAAAACTCTTATGTAAGAACCACAGTTGCATCGAATGGCCGCCATCAAAAGGATTACTTAGCATATTACTAAATTGATAAATAAAAACCAAAATGACACCTTGATAAGGCCAATTACAATGGAATATGTAGAGCAAGTGATATGGAATATGCTAAAATGGAAATCTCCAGGACCGACCAGATTCGCAATGGACTTCTACCAAGCCTATTAGCCGATAACAAAAAATGAAGTTTAGGAAGTAGTGAAAGACTCTAGAAAATTCAAAAAATTCCTCCGAGCATTCAATGCCACCTTCCCTAATCTTATCCCTAAATAGAAAAAGGTAGAAACCGCCCATAATTTCAACCCCATCGCTCTCTGCAATGTCATCTACAAACTCATTTCTAAACTCATTGCGAACAGACTGAAAGCCTCCTCCCCTCTTTCACTTCTCCAAAGAAGATATGATATGTGGAAGGAAGACAAATCATAGGACGTATCATCCAAACGCATGAACTTATCCACTCTCTCCATTCCTCCAAGAATATCATAATTCTCATCAAATTAGACCTCTCCAAATCATTTGACATCCTGAACTGGAATTACATTCTCATCATTCTAGCTGTGTTTGGTTTCAACGAAATTTGGATACAATGGATTCACTCTTTACCCTCCATGGCCTTATTTTCTATGTTGGTTAATGGCTCCCCCTCCCCTACCTTCTCCCCTTTTATAGGTATCTGTCAGGGATACCCCCTCTCGTCGTTCCTCTTTATCCCAATGGTAGAAGGCTTGGGAAGAGCTATCAAGGTAGAAGTGGTGATAGGAAACCAGAAATGGATTTCTCTCCATGGAAAAGAATCTCCAGCTTCACATCAACAATTTTTGGATGAAAACATGCTAGTGGCATATCCATATTTTGACCAGTCCTTGTTTTCGATGGCAATCAAACACACGGGTAAGGAGGAGTGCATTGATGAGTTGAAGCTTCGATAGTAAAATTTTGGGGTTCTCGGCTGTCCTCAAGTTTGGCGTTGCAAGTAAACAATGGATTTAGATCAATACCTATTTTTTTACGATATGACTACATAGATTCCAAATGTGTGTTTGATGTTATGTTGTACCTGCTAGTAAAGAAGGCTGTATTTTCCAGCAATAATGAAAGAGAGTATCCGGGGATTTGGAAGAGAAGCTAGAAAGAGTAATAATGATTCTGGAAATCCAACTGGAGAATGCAATGTGATCAAGTCTAAATTGAAGATGCCAGTTGATAAAATGAATTGTAATAATAAACTATTGGGAGCAACTAAATATGAAATTAGTACATAAAATTCAACTGTTGAGAATGCACATATCGTTGAAATTAGTACAGAAAAGTTAACTGCTAAGAATGAAAATATCGTTGAAAAAGGTTCAGAAATCATGAAATATGAAATTAGTACAGAAAAGTTAATTGTTGAGAATATCGTTGAAACAGGTTCAAAAATGATAAATGTGGACGACCCATGTGAAGTTGAATAGCATCTAAAAAACGCAAAGGTGAATGATGAATTTGAACTTAAAAAGAGTGTCAAATATAAATCAGACAAACTCAATAGTCGCAGAACAACCTCATAACTATCTTCACACAAATATTTTTCCGGGACAACCAGGGAAACCGAAAGAGAAAATCAGAGATATTCATCAAGATAAACAGAAAGGATCTAAGGAGATGGATCCAAAGCAGACAAGAAGTTGGTTTCATCGAATCTATCAACAAGCAGAGTAGAAGTGGATCTTGAAAGACAGACTCTGGATATTCATCACAAACATCATTACAATCATCCTTATCTCGAAATGGATTGGCTTTTCCCACAAAACCCTAGGGTTGAAACCCTAGAAACGGACTACAAAAGCCTCAAAAGAAATCTATTACGTGTTTAGTCCATAGTTGTCATGGAGAAATTGTTGGCAGCAAGCAAGATGCAAATCTTCGTAAAGACCCTAACGGAAAAGACCATAAACTTATAAGTCAACTGGAACTCTAAACTTTTTTCTGTCATTTCTGGAATCATAGAGGCATGGTAGGCACTACCTATTTGGAGCAATTGGAGGCTCAAAGAGGCTATGCTCATTGATTCAGTAGATATGCTTAGGCCAGAAGCTATGGTTTGTACTTTCCCCCAGACCAGGACCATTTCAGAGAAAATTTCAGTGGATTCAATTTAATACATGGGAATTTGAGAAATATTATGACAAGCTCAGATATGCCATAACTAGCGGAATCAGGATAATGGCCATAATGGTTTTCATATCTTTTTTTTGTGTCTTTCCTCATCTTTTGGCTGTGCTTTTATGACATCTGTATTTGGGGGTAGTCTGACAGATTTTTCGTATAGAGACGAGAACCGTCTAGCATGCGGAATGTGGGATTGGATTCTGTCACAACAGGGACTATGGGGTTGGATTTTCAAAGATATTTCCCATAGCCATCGAGAAATGGGACAATATCTAGTTAGATTGGCCCATTTCTAGCACTCTTTCAGGGAGGATTCTACCTAAGTCATAATCCTATGGAAGATTCAGCCGAAACGAACCAGACATGAAAAACAACCAAACAACCAAGAAACAAACCAGACATCAAAAACAACCAAACAACCAAGAAAGAATTTGAAGTGCACCTGTCATGAAGCCTCCTGTCAGTTCGTTGATAACTTGATATGTTTCACAATTTTGCAGGAAGCAGACAAGTTAAGATAACAATTTTGCAGCAAATCGAGAAGGTATGATAGCAATTTTGCAAGAAGTTGATGAGCTAGGATGTTGAAATAGGAACTCAGGCATGAAACATGAATGCAAGAACTCTCCACCTGCCTGAGCTGATCATGGGAGCCCGACCACTTGTTCTATCCCTGACAATGTCATTAATGACATGCGAACACCCCCTTCTCCCCGACGATGGCATTAATTACATACCGCTTCCACCCCCTGGCTGTGATGCCAGATGCAGGCGTAACCCAAGGAAAACCCAAGAAAAATATAGTGTAAATTTTATTTCAGTGCCTTGGGAGCTGTGCATAAGAAATAAGGCAAGTCACTCAAAACTTAATGTCCCTGCTATGGCAGGGACATAACAAGATTATCTGCATAGAAGCAAGTCCCTGTCTTTAGGGCAGGGAAAGGATGCCATTTCTTAAAGCTTGAATGAACTTGTATAAAATGGTTTTCTTGTTTTCCTTCTTGTGTGTTTTCTATGTTTTCCTTCTTGCGAGGACAATTGATAGTCATAGGGTTCATTGAAGTCCTATATGGTAGTCGTAACAACCAAATGGGCGAATATCAAAGTCTGGAACAAGTCGTTGGTCATGGGATAGCATATAAAATATGGATTGCTAGAATGCTGATATGATCCATATAAGGTTGAGAGATAATATTAGTTGGAACCTTTTGTATTTTGCTTGTATCATAAATAATATGAAACTATACACGTTTTATCATACAGAGACTAAAAAAATCATACATAATGAAATATGAATGAATGTGGAAAGTAGCAGACAATACACATAATGCCATGAATATTCGGTTTGGCTAGTGGCTTCGTCTATCAAGCAAGAGGTATCTTGTATGCATGGCTCCTTGTTCATGCATATTCACTAGGAAGCACATAGTAACCATGATAAGAATATGTGTTGCAAATTTATTTATTTTTAATCAAGACAATTCCTTAAGAAAAATGACATACACCAAGACAATAATATCACATCAACCAGCTAGAAACCAATCAAATATTCAATCTATAATATTTAATAAATAAGAAAATAAATTATTTTTTAAAAATAAATCAAGATAATATAGAAATACAAATTAGAGTAAAAGTGTGTAATATGATATCTGACCTACAAAATACACTAACTAATGTGCTCACCAGTTAATATGTGGTCAGCTATTATTGTTGACTGTTGTTTGAAAACTATAGTCCCTCGCAGTAGGCAGGAACTAATAAGAAAATTATAAATAAATATTTGGAACAATGAAAGGTCGGCGATTTTCATAACGAGCACGTGGGTGGACGATGATTATGTATATAACGACATAAACCATAGCCATCCTCTCATTCTCGTTTGCAGCCCTGACCTGAGAATTAACCCGAGACCTGAAATTCTTGACCTAAGAATTAACCCGAGACCTGAAATTCTTATATTGTTAGAGACAGTCAAGTTATATAAAAATCAAAATTTTCTGGTCACTTAAAATGGAGTGCTCAACTTGGTTTTCTGAATTGCTCGACGATCTGAAGGAGGAGGCGTTGTCATATTTTCCAGCGGACAGCTTCTGTAGATATCACGGTGTGTGTAAAGAATGGAATGCCCTCATTTCATCCACAAAATTTGTAACTAACGATTGGCTCGCGACACCTCCCAACAGGAAACTCTGGCTTGTTTTGTGCCAGGACCCGAACTTACTTAGTTGTATGGATTACAAGTTCTTCACAAACACCTGGAAAAGATTCTCCTTTGACTTCTTAAAGAATGGATACGAATTATGGATTGTTGGTGTTGTCATATATTGCAATAGGTTGTCTTATAGGTGTTGAGTTTTCATCCCATTTCCTCCATTTTAACTCCTTTCAAAGACCAAATAATAGCTTCCCACACTATAATGTAGAGGTTCCTCATATATGACCCAACTGCCATGGAGCTTATTAAAAGTGGAGCATTCATAAAATATGATTTTGTTACCCTTGCAAGATGCCACACCAATACATAGATGGTCCAACCCAAACATTAACCTTCAGATTTGAAGTTGGAGCTTGTAGGACCGTTTTTACTGATATATGCAATGTGTTGTCCCATGTTTTTTCTTTTCTTATTGATGAACTTATTCAAGATATCTTCAAAGTTGAGTGTTAACGGAAAATTGGGATGCAACAGAATATAACGCTAAAGACAATCACTGGCTATCCTTATATATTTATGACTATTCTTTGGATTTACATATCATTCTCTTTGGACTGTTTTTGTAGTCGAAGTTGAATCATTAGTACTACCATACTAGATAGATATTGATCATTAGTTATGAGTAAAGGAAATAAGAGGACAATTTAATTTCCTTTGTAATAATCTTCTTAGAACTAGATCTGAGTAAGAGGCTACCCATAAAACTAACCAATCACAAGATCTATTCTATAAAATCACTTAATTTCATTGTAGATTATGTATATCGATCATTAGTTATGATTAAAGCAAAGAAGAGGACAATTTAATTTCCTTTGTAAGAATCTACTTAGAATTGGACCTAAGTAAGAGGCTACCCATAAAACTAACCAAACATAAGATCTATTCTATAAAATCATTGATTATCATTGTATATTATGTATGGAAACTGATCACTTAGTGGACACTCGCCCCAAGAATCTTTTAGGGTTGACTATCCCCTAGATTTGATCATAGGAAAGTTCCATCAGGTAAGAGACAAGGTTCACTAACAATCCAAGCGGGTTTGAAATTAGTCTTTTAATCTCCATTAGTAGGTTTTACAATTGGTTTACATGTATTACAACATTGTAGTCTGCCAAACAAAATATTCAATTGGCCACTCTTTACGAAGTTTGACTTGATTCCATGGTTTTTCGATAAGAAGATGCTTGAAGGGAGTTGCTTTAATGCTAAACTAAAATGTTATCAAAACTTTTCTTAAAAAGAGAACTTTGACCAAATTTAAGAGAATTTTGAGAACTTATACCATTCCTTAGAATAAGTCACATGAAAGGGAAGTTTAACAAATACATCGTGGTGGAATTATTGGAAAAATTAATTATGTCAATGTTGTGTCACTTTCATACATCAAGACACTCTACAACATTTTCCTTATTAAGATGCTATACATCCCTAGGCCCCTACCAGCACCCCTGAATCCACAAGTTCACACATCCCAATGGACATAGAATAGACAAAAGAGATTAAGGAAACCCTGACAAGTTTAGATCCTATCCCAGTCCAGAACCCGCAGACCCGGAAAGATGACAAGGAAATCCAATCGTATTGAATTTCGTAGGTAGAGGAAATTTCGTAGTACGAAATCTTGTCGCCCCTCTTGGGGGAGGATATTCAATACATGCAAGACCATGCCCCCATTTGAAAATTTATGGGCCTTTGGACATGTGATAAATCCCTCACGTGGTGGACCAAAACCAAATGGAAGCCCATAGGAGAGGTCACCCTCAAACTAGGATCTAAATGATTCTTTACGACCATCTTCAACTTGGCGAAAGACAGAGAAAGGGTCTTCCAAGCAGGACCCTAGTTCTTCAACTCTATCAGCCTATATATGAGGATCTGGAAAGAGAACTTCAATCCAAAAAACGAGGATTTCACTACATTCCCAGTTTGTATTAGATTGTACTCACTCTCAAAGAAGTATTAGCACACAAAAATCCTAGAGGGTATAGGGAACACTCTTGGTTCCTTTGTCAGAATTGAAAGATCCACCCTCCAAGGTCATTATACCTCCTTCTCTCGTATATTTTTCTACCTTAATGTATCCAAGTCTCTGCCAACCTCAATTTTCCTCAGATATAGAGACATCAACTGGCTTTAGACCCTAGATTATGAGCACATTCCCTTTCACTGTAGAAAATGCCATGCTCATGGGAACCTTTTATGGGAATGTCCTCTGAACAAGAAAATTGAGCCCCCCATTTCCCACCTAGAGAAATATGAGGTGGGTTTAAAAAAATTCTATGATAAACAAAAATCCCAAAAGAAAATCCCCACCCAAACCAATCCCAAAGGCCCCCAAATCAGTACCAACATTGACTCCCTTACCAACCTACTAGATCAAGAATCCATCGGTCTAAGCCCAACAAAGTGCCCATTATGGGATTTACCAGGACCTTATAGTCCCTAGCGCTCCCTCCCCCCTCAAACCAGATCCCCGGCCTCAAAACCAAGATGAACCAATGATACCCTCTGAATCCCCAAACACAGAGCAGGAAGATATAGAAGGCATGGATCTGGAGGAGATAGATCTATAATACATAGCAGTAGTATGTGAACGGAAAGAGGAGCACTCGATACTAGACCAACATATAAAATTATTGTAAAGTTCCTTGATTAAATCGAGAAATAAAGAGAAAGGAACAATGAACCAAAAAGGTAAGAACATTGGAACTACTTCTATAGGAATAAAAAAAAAATTCAGCGAAGATATTATTAAGTCTCCCAGAGATGAAAGAAAAGGAAGGGCCCCAACAAGCAACTTTGACAAGAATTGGGAGAAATCCTAAATTATGGAAGAATAAAGAGTATGGCTAAAAAATTATCCTCCCACCCCCAACCTTCCCAATGAAATACATCTCTTGGAACGTAAGAGGCCTTAACACCCCTAGTAATAAAATATGCTTAAATACCTTGATATATGAACAAAAAACCTCAATCATGATGATACAAGATACTGAATTCTCCTCCACAACTATGGAAAATATGGTTGTGAAATGATGGATAAGTTGTAATGTCATAGATATAGATGTCTAAGGAGCTTTAGGTGGCCTGGCCATCCTTTGGAACCCGAGGGAAATCACCCTTTCCTCCTTCTTCACCACCTGTCGCTCCATAACTTCCAAATTCCAACCAATAGGCTCTGACCAATCAGGGTACATCATTAATGTCTACGACCCTCAACTCTTATAGGAGAAGCTATCCTCCTTTAGCTTCCTTTCTCATATCGTGCCCCTCATTGATAGCCCCTCACGGTGGAAGGAAACGACATTTAGCTCAGGTGCTTCGATGTATAGAGTCCAATAACAATTAAAGAACCTGAAACAATGAATCAAGGAATGGAATAAATAAGAATATGGAAACATAATTCAAGACAAAAACCAACTTCAAGCAAGAATGAAACAAAACCAACAACATATGAATGCCTATGGGCGCTCTTTAGAGCTATTAGGGGAAGAAATATCTCTCATGGAACATATAGAAACCAAAGGAAAGCAAGAGGAAATTTTATGGAGACAAAAATCAAGAATCCAGTGGCTTCAAGAAGGTGAGAGAAACACAAAGTTTTTCCACAACTCGATGATCGAGAGGAGACACCATAAAATAATTGTCTTTATAAAAGATCAATAAGGAAATAAAGTCAACAACCATCAATACATCCAATCAGAGCTCCTACAATAATACAAAACTCTTATGTAAGAACCACAGTTGCATCGAATGGCCGCCATCAAAAGGATTACTTAGCATATTACTAAATTGATAAATAAAAACCAAAATGACACCTTGATGAGGCCAATTACAATGGAATATGTAGAAGAAGTGATATGGAATATGCTAAAATGGAAATCTCCAGGACCGACCAGATTCACAATGGACTTCTACCAAGCCTACTCGCCGGTAACAAAAAATGAAGTTTAGGAAGTAGTGAAAAACTCCAAAAAGTTCAAAAATTCCTCCCAGCATTCAATGCCACCTTCCTCACTCTTATCCCTAAATAGGAAAAGGTAGAAACCGCCCATAATTTCCACCCCATCGCTCTCTGCAATGTCATCTACAAACTCATTTCTAAACTCATTGCGAACAGACTGAAACCTTCCTCCCCTCTCTAACTTCTCCAAAGTAGATATGATATGTAGAAGGAAGACAAATCATAGACCGTATCAACCTAATGCATGAACTTATCCACTCTCCCCATTCCTCCAAGAATCTCAGAATTCTCATCAAATTAGATCTCTCCAAATCATTTGACATCCTGAACTGGAATTACATTCTCATCATTCTAGCTGCGTTTGGTTTCAACGAAATTTGGATACAATGGATTCACTCTTTACTCTCCATGGCCTTATTTTCTATGTTGGTTAATGCCTCCCCCTCCCCTACCTTCTCCCCTTTTATAGGTATCTATCAGGGATACCCCCTCTCGTCGTTCCTCTTTATCCCAATGGTAGAAGGCTTGGGAAGAGCTATCAAGGTAGAAGTGGTGATAGGAAACCAGAAATGGATTTCTCTCCATGGAAAAGAATCTCCAGCTTCACATCAAGAATTGTTGGACGAAAACATGCTAGTGGCATATCCATATTTTGACCAGCCCTTGTTTTTGATGGCAATCAAACACACGGGTAAGGAGGAGTTCATTGATGAGTTCAAGTTTCGATAGTAAAATTTTGGGGTTCTCAACTGTCCTCAAGTTTGGCATTGCAAGTAAACAAGAGATTTAGATCAATACCTATTTTTTGACGATATGACTACTTAGATTCCAAATGTGTGTTTGATGTTATGTTGTACCTGCTAGTAAAGAAGGCTGTATTTTCTAGCAATAATGAAAGAGAGTATCCCAGGATCTGGAAGGGAAGGTAGAAAGAGTAATAATGATTTTGGAAATCCAATTGGAGAATGCAATGTGATCAAGTCTAAATTGAGGATGCCAGTTGATAAAATGAATTGTAATAATCAACTATTGGGAGCAACTAAATATGAAATTAGTATAGAAAATTCAACTATTGAGAATGCACATATCATTGAAATTAGTACAGAAAAGTTAACTACTGAGAATGAAAATATCGTTGAAAAAGGTTCAGAAATCATGAAATATGAAATTAGTACAGTAAAGTTAATTGTTGAGAATATCGTTGAAACAGGTTTAGAAATGATAAATGTGGACGACCCATGTGAAGTTGGATAGCGTCTAAAAAACACAACGGTGAATGATGAATTTGAACTTGAAAAGAGTGTCAAATATAAATCAGACAAACTCAGTAGTCGCAGAACAACCTCATAACCATCTTCACACAGATATTTTTCCAGGACAACCAGGGCAACCGAAAGAGAAAATCAGATATATTCATCAAGAGAAATAGAATGGATCTAAGGAGATGGATCCAAAGCAGATAGGAAGTTAGTTTCATAGAATTTATCAACAAGTAGAGTAGAAGTGGATCTTGAAAGATAGACTCTGGATATTGATCACAAACATCATTACAATCATCCTTATCTCGAAATGGATTGCTTTTTCCCACAAAACCCTAGGGTTGAAACCCTAGAAACGGACTACAAAAGCCTCAAAAGAAATGTATTAAGTGTTTAGTCCAGAGTTGTCATGGAGAAATTGTTGGCAGCGAGCAAGATGCAAATCTTCGTAAAGACCCTAACGGGAAAGACCATAACCTTATAAGTCAATTGGAAGTCTAAACTTTTTTCTGTCATTTCTGGAATCATAGAGGCATGGGAGGCGCTACCTATTTGGAGCAATTGGAGGCTCAAAGAGGCTATGCTCATTCATTCAGTGGATATGCTTAGGCCAGAAGCTATGGTTTATACTTTCCCCCAGACTAGGACCATTTCAGAGAAAATTTCAGTGGATTCAATTTAATACATGGGAATTTGAGAAATCTTATGACAAGCTCGGATATGCCATAACTGGTAGAATCAGGATAATGGCCATAATGGTTTTCATATCTTTTTTTTGCGTCTTTCCTCATCTTTTGGCTGTGCTTTTATGACATATGTATTTGGGGACAGTCTGACATATTTTTCGGACAGAGACAAGAACCGTCTAGCATGCGGAATGTGGGATTGGATTCTGTCACAACAGGGACTATGGGGTTGGATTTTCGCAGATATTTCCCATAGCCATCGAGCAATGAGACAATCTCTAGTTAGCTTGGCCCGTTTCCAGCATTCTTTCAGGGAGGATTCTGCCTAAGTCATAATCCTATGGAAGATTCAGCCGAAATGAACCAGACATGAAAAACAACCAAACAACCAAGAAACAAACCAGACATAAAAAACAACCAAACAATCAAGAAAGAATTTGAAGTGCACCTGTCATGAAGCCTCCTGTTAGTTCGCTGATAAATTTATATGTTTCACAATTTTGCAGGAAGCAGACAAGTTAAGATAACAATTTTGCAGCAAGTCGAGAAGGTATGATAGCAATTTTGCAAGAAGTCGACGAGCTAAGATGTTGAAATAGGAACTCAGGCATGAAACATGAATGCAAGAACTCTCCACCTGCCTGAGTTGATCATGGGAGCCCGACCACCTATTCTGTCCCTGAAAATATCATTAATGACATGCGAACACCCCCTTCTCCCTGATGATGGCATTAATTGCATACCGCTTCCACTCCCTGGTTGTGATGCCAGATGCAGGCGTAACCCAAGGAAAACCCAAGAAAAATATAGTGTAAATTTTATTTCAGTGCCTTGGGAGCTGTGCATAAGAAATAATGCAAGTCGCTCAAAACTTAATGTCCCTGCTATGGCAGGGACATAACAAGATTATTTGCATAGAAGCAAGTCCCTGTCTTTAGGGCAGGGCAAGGATGCCATTTCTTAAAGCTTGAATGAACTTGTAGAAAATGGTTTTCTTGTTTTCCTTCTTGTGTGTTTTCCATGTTTTCCTTCTTGCGAGGACAACTGATAGTCATAGGGTTCATTAAAGTCCTAGATGGTAGTCGTAACAACCAAATGGGCGAATATCAAAGTCTGGAACAAGTCGTTGGTCATGGGAGAGCATATAAAATATGGATTGCTAGAATGCTGATATGATCCATATAAGGTTGAGAGATAAGATTAGTTGGAACCTTTTGTATTTTTCTTGTATCATAAATAAAATGAAATTGTACGCGTTTTATCATACAGAGACTGAAAAAATCATACATAATGAAATATGAATGAATGTGGAAAGTAGCATACAATACACATAATGCCATGAATATTCGGTCTGACTACTGGCTTCGTCTATCAAGCAAGAGGTATTTCAGAAGTAAAGTGAAAGGCGGTAACTTGTATGCATGGATCCTTGTTCATGCATATTCACTAGGAAGCGCATAGCAACCATGATAAGATTATGTGTTGCAAATTTATTTTTTTTAATCAAGACAATTCCTTAAAAAAATGACATACACCAAGACAATAATATCACATCAACCAGAGAGAAACCAATCAAATATTCAATCTATAATATTTAATAAATAAGAAAATAAATTATTTTTTAAAAATAAATCAAGATAATTACGCAGAAAGGCGTATACCTATTGACAATGAGCACAATTAATCAGCTTTTAATCTAAAATTCTAATCTAATGGTTAACAATTGAAGATGCTGGCATATTCTTAGTCGTCCTCCCAAATCAATGAATGTGATTTACTCTTCATAACTTCCTTGTATTTCTGAATGCATCTGTTACCCTGTTTACTTTTTAACATTTACCTAATCATATTAAGAAATTACTGTAGCACTCTATGATTGCCACGTTTAAATGATTAACCTTTCAAATTACCATTTAGATTTCCTCAACTGTCCAAGCGTTTCATTTTCTGGCTGCCTGTGCATTTCATTTTTTGTCTTTCCTAACCTATCCACGCATTTCATTTTCACCACGAATTTCAAATGTCCGCCCATTCTCTACCGCCGATTTCCTTCGCTGTCCCACGTTTTCTACAATTAAAACATCCCCTTTCGACGTTCTCAGCCGCGAAATAGCGGCTGTGCTAGTATAGAAATACAAATAAGAGTGAAAGTGTGTAATATGATATCTGACCTAAAAAATACACCAACTAATGTGCTCACCAGTTAATATGCGGTCAGCTATTGTTAACCGCTGTGTGAAAACTATAGTCCCTCGCAGCAGGCAGGAACTAATAAGAAAATTATAAATAAATATTTGGAACAATGAAAGGTCGGCAATTTTCATAACGAGCACGTGGGTGGACGATGATTATGTATATAACGACATAAACCACAACCATCCTCTCATTCTCGTTTGCAGACCTGACCTGAGAATTAACCTGAGAATGAAGCGGAGACCTGAAATTCTTATATTGTTAGAGACAGTCAAGTTATATAAAAATCAAAATTTTCTGGTCACTTCAAATGGAGTGCTCAACTTGGTTTTCTGAATTGCCCGACGATCTGAAGGAGGAGGCGTTGTCATATTTGCCAGCTGTCATGGACTACGACGGGACACCTACCAGGGAATTTGTGGTTTTTCCGAGCGAGGATTGTTATTTCCGAGGATTTCTTGTAATGTCATGGTATCGAAGTAGATTCTTTCACGCGCTGCATTGTAGCTTTCAGCGTCCAAAACAGGACATCCATTTTCGTTCCGTTGCCGTTACATTTACAGGGTGAGTCTTATAACAACAGGTCCGATGTCCTGTTCACTTGTGGTTCACGAGTGCTTCTAGGTACAAGCAAACCCGATGTTGTTATTATATGGGAGTTAGAGAAGCCTAGACTGGGTCTAAACAACTTAGAGGTTAGAGAGATTGCAGGGCTGCCACCATCTATTTTGGAAGATTTAAAGAGAAAGGAAGGCTCCAGTTTTGAAAGTTTCAGGTTTGGTTTCGAGGGAACGAGAGACATGGTGTACATCAGAAATGTTAATGAGGTGCTTGTTTATAATTCAAGTACAAATATATGGAAATGGCTTCCTAGACGTTTAGATAGAGGTCCCAACTTGGATTTTATTCCACATATTTTTACTTTCGAACCCAGACCAGATATGAAGGTCTGATAAATCAATGATTTTCTTGTTTACAACAATTATTTCCTACCATTTCTTCTAACTATTTTTACTTTTGAACCTAGATCGGATAAATCAATCATTGGTTTAAATTGTTTTTTCATATATCATGTGCTAAATATTGAAAATGTGGGATGGTCTTAGTGGAAATGAGATAATTCACTAAATATGTAAAGGGAAATGGTGTATTTCACTATATAAGTGTTGCCCTTTAATAGGCAAAAAAATGTAAAATTGCTAATGGAGAAGGAGGAGAACACCCCTTCTCCCAATGATTAACATTGGGTTCTATCATGTTTTTTCAGTTTAGGAAGTGAAATGATTAACATTGGTTCCTATCATGTTTTTCCAGTTTAGGAAGTGACTCGGTTTCCTTTAGAGTAAGGCTCTCTCAATGTTTTGATGTAAAAACACTTTCTCTATTTTATATAATTATTTTCTAGATATTTTCAATATTTTTTTTTAATTTTATATTGTTCTTGTTTGTCACATTGACATGTACAAGAGAAATTAATAGGATGGATTTTCATAAACCATCGTAACAATTATTTTGCAAATAGTCCAAATCAATTTTATTTTTTTTACATAATTTTGAAACAATAAATTACCATTAAATTATTATTGAAAACTAGTTTTAAAATTTTTGTTTTGTAGCTCATTTAAGGGCTAGTCCATTTTTAAAATATATTTACTCCAAAATGAGTGCATGTTTTAGATTAGTAAAAAACCTACAAGATCTTCAAAATGCATGTGCATTTTAGATGAATATATAAAAATTCCATTTCTCCTAAAATTGTGTGTGTTTTTGGGTGTTGGGAGGATAAAAAATTTGTTTTTCAACATAAAATCCCCGCACTCCCTCATATCTACTCATGATTTAAGACAAATTATAGGATATAGGACACCAGAAGGTTCTCCCTAGATCTAACAAATTTATTCGTATTTATTCTAAGAGAGAAAAAGGCATACCTTATGATTTTGGAGTTGTACCGATTGATACATCTCCAAAGATCAAACTCCAACTCCATCTACCTTCTTTATATACACAAGGAGAA
>JZKD02S1936409.1:17873-33122 GCA_000966675.3 Picea glauca | reverse complement strand
TGATTACTGGATGTATTCTTTTACTATTATTTCTGGATTAAGTTGTGTGATAGAAGAACTCCATAAGAATATGTGTATGTACATAATGTTAATGTCTAGTCTAAAATTGCATTAGATAGAAATGAAAAAAATATAAATGAATATCAAATGTTATCTCTATTCATTCCCGTTAAGTTTTATATGTGAATATTTCCGCAAATTTATTTAATGGCATGGCCTAGCCTATTGGTTTAAGGATGGGAAAGATCACAAATTGGTATCAGAGCTAGATAAAAAAAATAAGGTTGTTTGGGTAGCGTTCTCCAGCAGAGGTTGGTGGTTGGGGATGTTACAAATTGGTATCAGAGCCATGGTTTCGACACTGAGCCTGGATAGGCCATGTTAGTGGTTAACGAGAGAAATATTTCATAATGAAATGTTGTCAAAAGGGAAAAAATTCGAGGTTCAGAGAATCCCTGGGTGCCAAGAGAATACCTTGGTCATGTTATGAAGCTCATGAGGTATAACGGTTTATGGAATGGTATCAGAGAAAAGAGACTATAGTAACCATGGGTTTGGAACCACAAGGTTTGAAGTTGGTTCGTAATATCTTCACAGGGGAAAGACCAATGTTTTCCAACCATTATATCTAGAAAGAGATGCATGAGGGTTAACCTATCACTCCTTCAGACTTCATGACTTTTGCGAAGTTATTTTTTAAGAATAAAAAGAGGGTGTCGAAGCTCGAAGTTCTGAAGTCCCGGAGGGGATCTACACTGTAGATCCGAGGAGAAGTGTTATCGTTAGATCAAGCCCAGAGCAGAAGGTATGGCGCATGGTGAAAAAAATATCTTTTCCATCAGATCTGTGTGCAAGTGGTTGTGAGTCGTGGATCTCACAACCGTTTGAAATTCAACGTTTGGGAGAAATGAGATGTGCTAAGATGAATCCTTCCGATGTCCCGAAGTGATGTGGCATGATGAAATCACCTAGGATGATGTGGAATTCCTTAGTCCTACCACATGTTAGTCGGAATGGAAATTCGATGACCCTGTTAGCCCAAAAGAAATATAACATGTGTGGTCACGTGCCACCACCGTAATTGTTGATAGCTATACCATGTGGACCCCAGAAGGTAAAGTAGATTGGAAATTTAGAGTTTGGGATATTTGAGGAATGCTAAGGTAAAATATTCCAAAGTCCCAAAGTCCCAAAGTGACGTGGTCATGCTGACGTCAACAAGGATGACGTAGAAACATGGGATATGTGCCACATGTTAGTGAGTTAAGAACCTGCGGAGGATAGCCACTTCGGGGAAAAGTGGGGTCGCGTGGATTCAGAACTTTCGAAAGTCGAAGGCCAGAGTATACCTTGACCGTTGATCACAAATTTTACATGGCAGTAGATGTGGTATTCCAGAGACTTGGAACTCCAGAAGGATTAAGAGTATGGGTAGTTTGGAACTCTCAAAGCCAGAGTTCCATAGTAAATATCAGTCGTGGGATGTTGGAAAGACATGGACCGTTGATCCACCCTTCTTTGCGAGTTTGCCAATTCGAAACTCCGAGAGATTTGTTGGGAAGTGCCTTGGATATCACTGAAGCCCAGAGTTTTGAAGCTCCTATCCATCATAGATTGGAGTAAGGAATGTGGACCGTAGATCCACCATTCTTTATGTGTTCTACAATTCATTTTTTGGTGATGTTTTGACCTTCGAAGCTCTGAAGCCAAAGTTTCAACACTCCAGAGTATGTGCCTATTGGTTTAGCACTTGGTCCCAACCATGTTCACATGTGAACCAAGGGTTGAAGAAAAGGGGCTAGCGCTGAATGGTAAATTGTTGTAGAAAAGAATGGGGCTTAGTGATAGAATTGTGGGGATTCTTGATCGATGCAAAACCACCGAAAATGGAGTCTGATATTCTTTCTATTGAATCAAATTGTTTAAGTTCCTATGGAAAATTATTAAAGACTGATATCCTGAAAAAAATTCGGTTCATTGCACATTTTTGCAGAGTTAACAATTGAAGGGATGAAACGAGTGGTTGCATAGTATAGAGAATGGAGGAGGCACATGATGCTTACAATTCAGAGGATGAAGTTAGAGGAATGGATGTCCATTTTGGAATTGAAGGAACAAACTCCAATGGGTATGGAGAAGAAATAGATAAGGTGGTGAACATGATGAAAATCATTAATAATTTTCAAAAGGATGTCCAAATGCACCAGGAAGATAACAGAAGGCTTATGAGAGCTAAGGATTAATAAGGAGACTTCAATGTGAAGCTGATGCGAATCCTGGAAAGAATCGAAAATAAATTCAATAAGGAGAGTGGCTCCAACAAATCAGGAATTCATGGGGACCTTGATGAGGAAAAAAGAGGAAGATGGGGTAGCAGACAACACCAACACTCCCGAAGGAATTCCAAAAGGAGGCCACACAACAGTTCAAGTCCATCTCCTATCAGAAATCATAGGATATCTGAAGTGGATGCACTGAAGGGTGAAATGAATAAAATCAAACCTCCTACTTTTGATGGAGAGCATAAGAAAGATGAAGATGCTGAGGCATGGCTGTTGGGCATGAGGAAATATTTCCAACATAAGAACTATTCTTCTCATGCAGAGGGAAGACTTACCATCTACCAACTTAAATGGAAGGCATCCATATGGTGGGATCAACTTGTGCAAGTGAAACACGTCAGAGAGAAGAATGCTACATGGAGGGAATTCAAGATACATTTTGAAGAGAAGTACTCAACTAAGAGGTATTATGACAAGAAAATGAAAGATTTCTTTGAACTCAAGCTGGGAAGTATGCCCATTGATGAGTATGAAAGAAGATTCTTGGAGTTGCTGAAGTATGTCCCCTTTATCAGGGATGAATCGGTTAAGATTCAAAGGTATATAAGTGGGCTACCATCTTCCATCAGTGACAAGATACAGTATGATGATCCTAAAACTATAGAGGAAACTATAAGGAGAGAAAAATGCTTATATGATCAACAAAAAGGAAATCCTACTTTCCAAAAATATTGGGAAGACAAGAAGTTTAAGAGGGAGCAGAGGCAGAAGGGAAACAAACCACCATTTTTCAGGAATAGCCCTCAAGGACAACCAATTGAGAGAACCTAGGATGGATGAAGTAGGTGGGAAAAGGCCAAGGCCAACACCTATGGAATGTTGGGATTGCAAAGGATATCATAGGTATAGATATTGTCCCCATAGAAAGGACAAGTGAGAGTTGTTCACAATGTTTAGTAATCTGAAATAGTGGAGGACATGGGCAAAAGAGTACCAAGGATCTATGCAGCCTTGAACAACAAACAAGCTAAGTTTCAATCACACATGATTGAAGTTGAAGGTATGATCAATAACCATGCCTTTGCTATTTTAATAGACTCAGGAGCTAGTCATAGTTACATATATCCTAAATTTGTGGAAAGATTATGTTTTCTAGGAAGAAAGCATGAAAAATCTTGGCTGGTACAACTGGCTGCATGAGCCAAGAGGAAAGTTGTTGAGTTGGTTAAATCATGTCTAGTGGGCATGAATGGACTAAGTACCAAGGCAGATTTGAACATCTTGCCTTTGGGATCATATGATTTCCTAATTGGTATGGATTGGTTGGACTAACACCATGCCATTTTAGACTGCCATAAAAAGGCATTCACTTTCTTGGATGAGGAAGGAAATCAGAGAGCAATCCAAGGAATTCCCAAGGCATTTGTTGTCAAAGAAATATCAACAATGCAACTGAAGAAGTGTTACAGGAAGGGATGCCAAATATTTTCATCCCATATGGAGTAAGCATCTAAGGATAAGGTGCCAAATATGGAGGACCATGTAGTCCTACAATATTTTGAAAATGTGTTCAAGGAGTTACCAGAACTACCCCCAAAGAGAGATATTGATTTCTCTATAAATTTGATGCCTGGGGCAGCCCCAATGTCAAATACTCCTTATAGAATGAGTACACTAGAGATAAAGGAACTGCAAATGCAGATTGAAGAGCTTCTTAAGAAGGGGTATATATGCCCAAGTGTATAACCTTGGGTTGCCCTGGTCTTGTTTGTAAAGAAGAAAGATGGGACATTGAGATTTTGCATTGATTTCAGATATTTGAATAGAGTGACTATAAAGAACAAGTATGCCTTACCAAGGATTGATGATCTCTTTGATCAATTAAAGGATTAAAATATATTTTCAAAGATAGATCTCAGGTGAGGATACCATCAGATAAGGATTAAAGAGGAAGACATCAACAATATCGCCTTCAGAACAAGATATGGCCATTATGAGTTCACAGTGATGCCATTTGGGTTATCAAATGCACCCACTGTTTTTATGTTCTTAATGAATGACATTTTTCAGGAATATTTAGACAAGTTTGTCATTGTCGTTTTGGATGAAATCATTGTATATTCCAAGTCGGAAGAAGAGCATGAACATCATTTGAGGATGGTGTTGCAAGTGCTAAGGGATAATCAGTTGTATGCCAAATTGAGAAAGTGCTCATTTTATTAAAGCATAATTCACTATTTGGGGCATATCATATCGGAAGAAGGGATAGAAGTGGATCCTAAGACTATAGAAGCCATTAGAGAATGGTCGGTGCCAAATAATGTGAAATAAGTTAGATCCTTTATGGGGATAAATGGCTACTACAGAAGGTTCATTGCAGAGTTTTCAAGAATAACTCACCCCATCACTTCCTTGTAGAGGAAGGGGAAGAAATTTCAATGGACAAAAGAAAGTTAAAGAAGCTCCAATTCTGAGGATTGCATATACAAATCAAGACTTCATTGTATGCACAAATTCATGTAAATAAGGACTGGGTGGAGTCCTCAGTCAAAATTGGTTTGTTGTATGTCATGAATCAAGGAAGTTGAAGGAGCATGAAAGGCTCTATGCCACTCACGATTTGGATTTGGAATCCATAGTGCATGCCTTGAAGAAGTGGAGGCACTACCTCATGGGAAAGAGGTTTGAGCTGAGGACAAACCATAATGGTCTGAAATATTTATTTGATCAACCAACTCTAAATGCAAGGAAAAGCAGATGGTTAGATTTTCTCAATGAATATGACTTTGATATAAAGCATATCAATGGTAAAGAGAAAAAAGTGGCCAATGTACTCAATAGAATATTTCATGACTTGCATGCTACAACCATTAACATGTTCCAATCAGATTTGAAAGACATATTTGTAGAGGTTGCAAAATCATATTTGCAATACATGGATTTGGTAACAAAATTGCAGCAGAAAGTTGAGGATTACAAATTGAGAATTGATGGAATCCTCTTGTATAGAAACAAAGTTTATGTACTCAATTCTTATGAATTGAGGAGTGCGATTTTAAAATAAATGCACAATATACCTTATGCGGGACACCCAAGATATCAGAAAACAATTTCAACAGTCAAGAGCCAATATTATTGGCCAGGCATGAAGAGTGATATTGTTGAATACATAGATAAATGCTTGGAATGTCAAAAGGTGGCTGAACATAGACACCCAGATGAGTTTCTATAGCTGTTAACCATCCCTAAGTGGAAGTGGGAAGTGGTGATAATGAATTTCATCACAGGGTTTCCCAGAACAAGAAAGCAACATGATGGAATCATGGTAGTAGTGGACAAGCTTACTAAAGCTACCCATTTTATTCCTTTGAATACTAATCACAAGGAAACTAATGTTGCTAATATTTATATGATGAAAATAGCATGACTGCACAGTATTCCCAAGACAATTGTGTCTGATAGAGACCCAAATTTTACCTTGAAGTTTTGGAGAGGATTATTCAAGGGGTTCAGAATGAACCTGAACTTTAACACAACCTATCATCCTGAGTTAGATGGACAAACAGAAAGAGTAAACCAAGTGATAGAAGATATGCTAAGGATGTATGTGATGGAAAAACCATCTAAATGGAAAGATTATCTACACTTGGTATAATTTTCCTACAAAAATGGGTATCAACCATCACTAAATATGATCCCGTTCGAAGCACTTTATCGTAGAAAGTACAACACCCTAATAAGTTGGGACAACCCAACTAATAGGGAAGTGGTTGGGCAGGAGTTTCTCAAGGAAATGGAAGAGAAAATGCTGAAGATTAAACAAAGTTTGAAGGCTTCCCAAGACATATAGAAAATATATGCATACAAAGGAAGAAACCACATAGAGTTTAAAGTGGGTGATCTTGTTTTCCTGAAGGTGAAAGCCAACAAAAGTTCCCTGAAGCTGGGAATCTGTTCCAAGTTGGTAGCTAGATTTTGTGGACCGTTTGAAATCCTAGAAAGGATTGCACCAATAGCTTATATGCTTGCATTGCGTGCATCCATGACTATTCATAATGTATTTGATGTATCTTTTCTCAATAAGTATATACCTGATGCTAATCATGTGATTTATTGGAATGTGATCTAGGTGGAACAAGAAGGCGCTTTACAAGTGCAGCCTGTGTGCATACTAGATTGGAAGAGAAAGAAATTATGAAATCGGGTTGTAAAGCTTGTAAAGGTTTAGTGGACTTGGTACGGTCCCGAGGACACAACATGGGAGCATGAAGATGCTATGAGAGAAAAGTACCCACATCTTTTTGAATATTTTGGAAATCTTGTTGTTTTTGTGTAAATAAGTTGCACCGAGGACAGTGAAAAAATAAGGGTAGGGGATTGTACTACCCCAAGGAAGATCCCCTACTGAATTGTAATTATGTTTATAGGTTGGTGAGCTGAGTGGTTATAAGCTGAGAGACTTATGTGTTTATTAGGCTGGTAAGCCAGATGCTAAGGCCAATGAGCCTGATTTTGCATATGTAAATACTTGCATCGGTAATAAAAGTTACATCGCTGCATGTAGACCCTCCATGAATAAAGAGATTTGGGGGACTAAGATCCACTAGGTAGGGAAGGGGATAAGTGTATAGGAAGAGGGTCTAAGCTAGAGGGATTGGCTCTAAAGGAATATTATTATATTATTATTTTCCAGAGGCTAAGTTTTGACTTAACCGTGTTGTCCTACTTTCCTTGGGAAAAGGGACGAGTGTTAAGTGGAGCTCATGCAACTTCAGGGAGACATTTGTCAACCTGGGAGAATGTAGCTTTTAGGTGGGAAAATCATCTCGTTGGGGGGTTGCCTCACCATTCTCATGACTCTCACGACTCTGAGGATTTTCATGATTCTCAAGATTCCTTCACCGTTGTGTTTGCACCCTTGCGAGGTTAGTCACCCTGAAAGAGAGACATACTCCCCACTGATGCATGCACCATTGCGAACTACAAATATTGGAGTTGTCATGCGTATTTCTTGTGAATCCTGACACACTTGTATTTTTCCTAGGCCAAGATGTGTCTTAGAGGTTGGTTGTTCTTGCCAATGTAGTCCTTGGCTAAGCTTGGCATGCTGCCATATTCTTTGTCCATACTCATTTTCAGTTGTTATCATCACCCGTGCATTAGCCGAATTCTGTTGTTGAAAGAACCTGTGTCCATTTGACATAAGAGATGAATTGAAGAAGCAGGTTGTCAAGCCCGTGAGAAACTCTCCCCAAGTGAGATAGTTTGTTGGGAAGTGAGTTCTCCTGAAGGGAGTCCCGTAGCATCTACAATACTTTGAGACTTTCGGTCCAAGCTATTGTTGAAGTCTAAGGAAAGGGAGGTGTAGTAGCCGATGGACTTGTAATAGTGAAGGTGTACCCTCCTGGGGTGGAACAAACATGTGGGGAATGAGGGTCTGTGGGTTGTGGGTGTAAGTGGCTCTTGGGATAAAAATTCTTCTTGTTGTTCTGTGTGACTATCCTTTCGTCCTTGCCAAACCTAAAAATCCCTTTCCTGGTGGAGTTTAGTCCCAGCTCGGGGGTGACCCACCGCTGAGCATGATGAGCAGTGTGGTCTAAGGATGGGAGGCTCGTGGAACGCATGCACACAGTTGGTGGACCTCAATTAAAATATAAGTACCCATTTCTCTGTTCATTTACATGCCATGTATTTATATATGTTGTTACATCTATGGTTTTGTTTGTGATTACTGCATGTATGATTTTACTGTTATTTCTGCATTAAGCTATGTGATAGAATAACTCCACAATAATATGTGTATGTACAGAATGTTAATGTCTAGTCTAAAATTACATTAGAAAGATATGAAAATAAATATATAGGAATATAAGATGTTATCTCTATTCATTCCTATTAAGTTTTATATGTGAATATTTTCCGCAAAGTTATTTGGTGGCATGGCCTGGCCTATTGGTTTAAGGTCGAAAACAATAAATAATTGGTATCAAATCTAGATAAAAAAAAAAGGTTGTTTGGGTAGCGTTCTTTGACAGAGGTTGGTTGTCGAGGATGTTACAGCATGAGGAAGTTGATGTTGCAGTGGAAAGAGATCCAGGAACCTAGTTAGCGCTAAAAATATGTGGGCTTTACAAGTTTTGGGATCTCAAAGGAATGAGTGCTTAAGTGAGGCTGCTCCAAATTATGGTGAAATTTGGGATCCATATAGAGATGCCTTCAATATTAATGGGAAACCATTGAGAATTGAAGTCGAGGACATCTATTTTCTTACAGGATTGTCTCATCGGGGTGAGGTGGTGAACCTCAAAGCCCGGGGGGATGGGGGTGGTATGAATATAGAACATTACATTTCCACCCACTCTGCTGCAGGCACGAATAAAGTAGAGAGACAAATCCCCATCAGAGCGATTGAGATCCTGAGTTTTAACATCGTTGTTCTCGTGATTACATGGATCACATAGTCGAACTCATTTCACCAGGCATCAAGGCCACTTATGTTCTATTCAATGGAGTGCTTAGGACCAAAAGTTTATGATTGGTGCACCTCACTACTGGCTAACATGAAGAGCCAACTAAAAAACTACAAACAAGGTAGGAAGAGGAACTTTGTGTTCACATCTATCTTGTGTAGTTGTTTCTTTGAGCGGGTTCCAGGATTGAGCCCTAGAGTCAAGATCGTTCCAAATAGACCGCGCGATCCAACCATGTCACGGTGGACCGAGGTGATGAGGTGGTTGGGAGGTGGTAGGGTGCCAACCCCCTACAATCATGAGTTCTTCTTCTTGTGGCATCGAAAAATGATAGCCCTGAAAAAATACCCTTATACATTTCTTGATTATAGAGGAGATACAAATATGCCATTTCCACCATAGGTGATATAGGTATGAAAAAAAGTTTTATATATTTCATTTTTTGAGTTTTTCAAAAAGAGTAAAAAAAAAAAATATTTTTGGATGGTGTCCAGTATTGACAATTACTCTGTTATGCAGATGTGGGTTCATGATGACCGGATGGACTCCCATGACATCGATAGAGGCACCGGGGAGATGAGCTAGCGTGAGGATATGCAAATAGAGTGCTACAAAATGTGTAGGGGAACTTGTCTCATTTGATGCACATGATTCCTATGGTTCAAGTAAAGGATCTACCAGAGGCTATGCAGTGAAAGGTGGTGGGTGTGCCCCGTGCATGGTTGTGACTCTTTTGACGTGTCACAAATGCCATATTATGCTATCATGATATGCATCTGGTGCCCCAAGTGTAGATGCCATGGTCATTATATCTATCGAGCATATATGTATTTTGAGGGTGTGATCCCCATTTTGTACTATGACACCATATTTTTGGAGAGATGAAATATAAAAAACATTGGTCTTTAGTTTTACTTATGTCACAATGTGTACATTGATGAATGTGTTTTTTGTAGTTTATTTGTGTGACAAATTCCAATATAAAACATACTTATCATATGCATCAGATACATAATTAAAAATTCTAGGTATGTGATTATAAATACTAAAATCAAAGTGTCATTCCAAAATTCATACCCATAGGAATAGTCGGAGTAGAGTAGGGTCTCGCACACAGTAACTGTCGTTCAAATGACATACTACTAATTGGGAGTCCGGGAGAACTTTTAATAAATGAACACCATGTGAAATGACATCACGTAAAATCTCTATAATGATGTTATATTAAGACACATTATTCATTGATGGCCCTAGACAAATGCCATCTAAAGACACCAGTTGACCCTCAGGTGAGTAAATAACCCAAGTGATGGAAGACAAGTTTCGTGTATGATGAATGGCACCATTTGCGAATCCTAAGTAAACTGAAGACTTCGTTGACATCTACCAACCAAGGAAAAAATTGATAAGAAAGATGATGAAATAAAGGAAAATACATACATACACTAAGATACACTAGTATACAAAGAGTTACACCCAATATTGGGGATCAAGCGTAATATGTTTTCAAGTAGAGCCCATTTCTGGGATCAACCAACATATTCCCTTCATAATATTCCAATTCGTTGGCTCCTTTTTCTAAAACACATCGCAAGATATAAGGACCGTGCCACATGGGGTTGAAATTACTTGCCCCCAATGGTTATTTTTCTTGATTATACAAGAGGACCAAGTCACCCTCAGCGTACTACCGAGTAGAAACAAAATTATCATACTGGACCTTGACACATTGTTTATTCACTTCTATAGTCGTAGATGCATCTCGATGCTGCTCATATAGGATCTCTAGGTGTACGAGGAATTCTTTGATATCTAAAGTGTCAGGTAGGAGCTTGACTTCCAGTCTAAGGGACGGGATTTCACATTCACTCGGAAGGATTGACTCCAAACCGTGTATTAACTGAAAGAGAGAAAAATCGGTGGAAGTTTTAAGCAAGGTTCTAGAGATGTTGGTCATGATGGTAGCATAAATACTTTCCATGTTTTCTTCGGCATAAAATCCATACATATCTAGTGGAACTACGACATGATCGACGATATCACTCAAGGTAGATCTGAAATTTCCCTGTTCAATTCTAAAAATATCTGGGAGGAAGAAAGAGAGATGGTGCATATCATCCCATGGCCTATTAGGACCATTCACGACCTGTAGGATCTCTTCATCCAAATGTAAAGTGTCATTGAGGAAATCATGTGAGAAAGATGATGAAGCAGACCATACAGGCTTGTGAACATGATCCTCATCGTCCTTCTGAGAGGAGACATGATCCATATCAGCAAAAGAGTCAAGAACAACTTGATATGTTAGCTCTGCCACTGATAATGGCATTTCCATTCCAATATGTGATTGAAATTCACAAGACATGGTTGGGGAAGGCAGGGTCCAAGGATCGTTGCTATAGAGGGAAAACCCACCTATGGACTACACTAGGGTTCAACATGTAAGCAGAGCTAACTATCTAAGGTCTCATAGTCTTTAACAACTTCCCCAAATACACCCCACATTCATGCATAAAACACAAGGTAAAAGGATCCGATAACTCTACCTTAAACTCCACGTACGGTGTTGATCCTTTTGCGTTCGGTTGTTCCTCGACTACAAGTCTCCTCCCAAGGTCAACTTGCATTCATAAACATACAAACAAAGAACTACGGATATGCATCTTATATATGAATTAGTGGGTTAGATGTCATAATAAAATATAAATCAAACATAAATATTGAACACATCATATTCAGGATAGAAAAAGTATTCCTTTTTATTAATCTCACAAAGTTACTTACAATGAGATCGAAGACTTCTCCTCGAACCTGGTCTGGGCTCCTCTTCACCAAGATCCAATTTCTTCCACGTATATTTCTCCTCCTCATCTCTCTCTAGGGAATGGATTAGGCTTGCAATGGAGGAAAAATGCAATAATAGGGAATTCTGGCTCAAAACTCACAATGTGGCTACAAATTCTTGGGGCAAGGGGGGAAAATGAAATGGGAAGAGTTTCACTGTTCTTATGCTTAGCTTTGGAATGATATCCCAACACCTCCTTTTATATGAAAAAAGGATGGTTATTCAGTTGGGTGACGAGCTATAGGCAGTGGGACTGTTAGAAAATTACCTAATAGCCCGTAATCTCAATGAATTCCTTGCAACTTTTTATTTTTTACAACTTTTGTGAGTATACGTGGGCTATAATGGTGCAACTAGCGTACGTACGTGAGATGTAGTGGTGCAACAAGTGTGTGTACGCAGGAAGTAATGGTGCAAGGCACATACATCTTTAAAAATATGTTTTTTAAGAAGATCTGCTCAATGATGGCTTGGCAAAAATAGCAAGTAAGATGGCCTGTTGCCAGGTATGCATGTATGGTGCAATTTAGGGTTATAACACCTTTGAATTTTTCCAAAAATGGAACCTAGCCTGCCTTTTCAAATTTCTCCCTACAAGCTTGGTATTCTTGCATCTCCCTTTATAATTGGAACATTGGTTCATATCTRTCAACCCCCATGATGACTTAAAAKCAATTCTTACAGTGTATGAGGCAACAAAACAAAGAACGAGGGTTTAGTACTGGAAAAGAGYATCTCGTGATAGAGTACTGGAAGGGGATAGAATATGAAAATGGTATGAACGGACARAGCACATTGTGAATGGAGATGGTATGACAAAAAAARGGGTAAATAACGATCATTTGGATGGTGAAGCCATCAAGAGGAGYRTTTATAAGTTAGAATTTGGATTACAATGGTCACATCCATGGTAATGATGGCAAGGTAAGACAATTTGTATCCATGAATAACTTAAAGGATCGTATGGAGGTTTGYGTTAGATCGTTTTCACGATAATGTTGGTGAATGATTACARGAGATATGGTTGATGTGATMAAAATTCACAGTTATGCAACCGTTTGATGTCAACGTGATTGGAAAAGGATCWTGGGTTTGACATGCATTAAGACATGGTTTAAAAAAATCATTCACACAATGTGATTTTGGATGATGGCACTATGATATTACTTCATGATATGAACAAATTTTTTGGACTAGAGTGTTTGAGAATGGAATTGGTCATGTTAAAGGTATAATTACCTTGTACTCTCAACTTTTCATACCCAACCCATCAAAAGCTTCGAGTGTATATGAATGATTTCTATAGCAGAAAATATACACAAGKACTTTCAAAAKTTCATGGTAGGGATCGTGCAATAATTGAGGAAAGGAGGATGCATGAAATTAACCACATGTTTAATACATAATTAGTATGATTCTTTAATAAAACGGGATAAAATAGTGAGCTTATACCTCTTATTACTTGAATCATTTGTATCGAGCAGGAAAAAAACCTTGGAGTATAGGATAATAATTACCAAAACTTCATCACTAGTACCGGATCATAGCTTAGTACCAGACCACTGCAGAAAATTGTTGTAGTACCAGACCAACACAAACCTTCTCCCTTAGTATCGGATGAACATAGGGGTAAATTTGTTGCAGTATCGAAACAACATAGAGATTTTCCCAGTACCGGATGAACATAGGGGTGAATTTGTTGCAGTACTAGAACAACATAGGCCTTCTCCCTCAGTATTGGATGAGAACAGAGGTGAACATTGTTATAGTACTAGAACAACACAAAGATGTTATCTAGTACCGAATCACCACAAAATTTTATTCCGGTACTCAATGAGAATTGGATAAGGTACATGGTGGCATATTCTATAGACTAGAACTTTGTAGGCTACATTTTGTAGAAATTGCTAGGATTTTCTATTGCTATGGATGAGAATATGTGATTTTATTCTACTAAAGGACCATATAGGTAAAAAAAAAAACAACACCTAGTACAGAAACTCTGGAATTGCAGTGAAAGTGTCAGAAAATGAGGCAAAAGATGTCAATGACTGGGCTCCAAGATCTGTAACAAGAAGGTACTCTGTAGCTGGACAACCTCATATCGAGATTCATAATCCTCCTCTTTTTGGAGCCAAGTTGATCACTGCTCCTGTTTCCACTTCCATTTTATTATAAAAATAAACCTAACTTCTACTATTCTGTGGATTTTTCTCAAGCCCAGATTAGTTAATGCTCGCCGATGTTTTCAATTTTTAGGAGTCTGAAAAACTTAAAGAAAACTCCATCTATTGTCCCATGGATTTTTCTCAAGCCCAGGATAGTTCCCACTCACCTGTGTTTTCAATTTTTAGGATTCTGAAAAACTTAAAGAAAAATCCATCTACTTTCTCGTGGATTTTTCTCGAGCCCAGGCCAGTTCCTTCTCATCGGTGTTTTAAATTTTTAGGATTTTGAAAAACTTAAAGAAAAATCCATTTAGCTCCTTTTCCATAACTGATCTACCATGAATGGATAAAGGGATAAACCTACATCAAGTATATGTCCTCCTTATTCATTTATCTACTTGAGAACACGATCAATCTTTTTGTTTTTGTTAGTAACACAAACATTTCTATCTAATAACACACATATTTAAAAATATGTACAGAGCCAAATTAATTCACACAACAAAATTACTATGGTGGATCAGCAGGAGGACAATTTCCCTTGCTTACCAATTCCATTTCAGAATTTTGAAGAACATGTCTGATAAAATCCTCTTTGGATAGAAGCTTATGATAAACCTTCAATCGATGTCCATTCACGACAAAGGAGGTCTGATTCTCATCAATAGTATTGATATTAACTGGACCATTTTTGTAAACTGTATCAACTTCATAGGGTCTCAACCATCTAGTAGATAATTTTCCTTTAAAATTATTGAACCTACTATCATAAAGTAGGGCACAATCACTTGACTGAAAAGACTTTTTCTTGATGTACTTATCATGCCATTTAGTCCTTTGTTCTTATATAAGGGTAGCCCTTTGAAGAGAAGATTTTCTGACCTTATCAAAATCATTCAATTGCAATAGCCTCTATTTTCTAGCTTCATCCAAATCCATCCCTAATTGCATGGAAGTTCTAAAGGTTTTCACTTGAAATTCTATGGGAAGCAACACTTGCTTCCCATATACCAATTTATAAAGTGTATGACCCGTTGTGTTTCTCCAAGATGTTTTATAGGCCCATAAGGCCTCATGCAACCTATCAACCCAGTATTTATGATGTCACTGAATAGTCTTGGTAAGAATGACTTCTATCACCTTGTTAGTTGATTCCACCTGCCCATTTTCTTGAGGGTGATAAGGTGAAGATTTTCTATGTTTATTTTTATACTGTTCAGTAATAGATTTGACCAAATTGAAGGTGAATTGGGTTCCTTGGTCAGTTAATATTTCTCGAGGAAAACCAAAGCGAGTAAATATTTCTTCAAAAATAAAATCTACAATAGATTGTTCACTAACAGAATATAAAGCTTTAGCTTCAACCCATTTGTTCACATAATCTGTGTAGAACAGGATATACTTCTTCCTTCGAGACATAAGGTTAATGGGAGCTACAAAATCCAAAGCCTATTTCTTAAAAGGTTCAATTACTACCTGATCTT
>JZKD02S1936398.1:23121-36677 GCA_000966675.3 Picea glauca | reverse complement strand
TCCATTAATCCTTTCCTCTTCCTTATCCCACCGTTGAACCTGTCGATCCTCCTCCAACCTGGTCCAAAGCTGCGTTGCTTTATTGAACAAGTCAGCGACTGTTTTGACCTGCTGCACTATCTCCTGCAACTGCGATGTTGCTTCATGCTTCCTTTGATCCTTCACTGTTGGTGGTGTGGGTGGTATGAGTTGCTCTCGGATCTTCTCAATCTCATTCTGGTCTTTATCAATTGTCTGTGCAATCCAATCAATCTTTTCTTCTGTTGCGATTTCCTCACTTTGTGAGATCGATGGAATCTTTTCATAATTTTAGGTGCTCCCTTTCCTCCCCGGTCTTAGATTTAGCCTTCTCGTAGCCTATTTTCAATTCATCTCATTTCTTTGTTGCCTGCTTCAATTCAGTTAAGTCTCTGCGTGCGCGATACTGTACCTCGTGGTTGACACTCACCTGCAACCTATGTAATGCCCTTGATGGTATTCTTGTCAACACAAGTTGGATTTGGCTTAAGTCTTTCAATGGTGTCTGCCCCACAATTTCGTCCATGCGCAACATGTTAGGGTTGATATGGAATGTTATGTGTGGTTGCAATATCCCCTTGTCTGGCTATCGATCTTCCTCTTGCACTCTTCCTTCTATCTGCGGTGTTGATGGCTCTATTTCCCTGTTGCTACTTGTTATTTGTACTTCCTCAAATTTCTTGAGGAGTTGACCCATTTTTGCCAACTCTTTTTGCAGTTTGTCCCTGTGATGTGCTACATGGTCGAAGTCCTCAGCTAGAAAATCCTGGACCATTCCGACGATCATTTCCCCATTGTCCTCTGTGATCGTATATTCTGGCAGTTCTCGTTGTGCAATTTATTTCTTGCTCGTGCCTCCTGCCTGCGTGGTTGGTCTCTTATTTCCCCCCGGTTCTTGTGTGTTAGGATTTGAAGCGGTCTCATGCGCTCCCTTAGCCTGTTTCTGTTGTTCCTTGGTCGACTGTGTATTCTCCTTCTTCCTCTTTTGGGTCCCTGTCTTCCTTGGCCCTTCGTTTGCCTGTGTTGGCTTGCCTTGGCCTGTTATGGGTTTCTTGGGCACTTGGATTTCTGGAGGCTGCGTTTCTCCATGCTCTACCTCTTCCTTTGTTGTTCTTTCCAGTACTTCTCAGGTAATGGTTGGGATCCTCCATTCCTTAGGCCATTCTTTGATGACCATGTCGATATCACCCTCTGTAATGTAGTAACACATCTGCAACCACTGTTTAGCCAGATCCTGCCTTGCCTGTATCCACATTGTTTGTCGTGTGGCTTGAAAATTGGGGATGTCTGTAAATTGCGTGACAACCTCTGGTGTTATTCTCCACATTCGACTGATGGCTTCCTATATGTCGCGTAGGTATGCTTCAAATATGATCGCATTCTCCCTCTTATGCCTAACATTCGGCCCGACTCTTAGCAATAGGTACCTCGCTCCCGCTAGCTTTGATCTGGTACAAAAAACTACATACCTTGGTTCTCGCCATCCCATGAAGGCTATTAAGGTAATCAACCATGAGTAGTGGAACTTTGTGCCTAGGTCCTACGCATCCTTGTAGTCCTTTTGGCATAAGCTCAATAAGTATTGCGCCCAAGTCATTGAGGTGCCTTCTGCGCACCGAGCTGCAACTGTAATGACTCCAGCTGGGACTTCCTCCCTGCGACATTTTCTTAGCAGCTTGCTGACTAGAATTTTTGCGCCCAATTGTGTGGCTGCGTTGTTGATTTGTTTGATAATTATCCCTCTTGTCCCCCTGGCGGTGCCATACTTCTTCTTCATTTCTTCTGCCAACGCTTTCTCCTTGGTTTTGTCTTCCAGAACCAACGCGGGATCCATACCCTGAATTGGTAACCCTGTTATTTGCACAATAATCTCAACGGTTATGGGGACAAATTTGTCCAGCCATATGTCCCCTTCATGTGTGACTGCTAACAACTATTTGACGCATGCTGTTGCATACTAGCCTCTGCCAAAATGTGGTAGGTTCAAAAGACCTAAAATTCTTGTTTTCTCCAGCCTAGTTGCCCATTGGTATGGTTGGTTAATCGTTTCTCCAACCTGAGTTGTGCCTGTGGTCTATATAAAGACCCTCTGCGCAAGTTCCGGGAACTTGGCTTCGTCTGCTACATCATGGTATGAATATTTGGGCTTCCTGACATGGTCCAATAGCTCTGATCCTACCTGTACGCCAGCTGGTATGCGTGGTAGAACAATTTTTGTTGCAGGTTTCTTGTGGGTTGAACTTGGTATCTGTATCTTGTCTTTCTACTACGGTGGTTGGATCGAAGTTCCAACAGCTTCCAGTTGCTCCTCCATAATCCATTCCGGCCAATCTGAGACATCTTCAAAGGTCTCCCCTGTTGGGTGTTCTGGGATGGTCGTTTGAGACTCATCTGGCTCCACTGATACTTCTTGATTTTGCGTCGTTCCATTAACTTCCTAGGTTGTTTCGATGCTCTCTGGTTGTACCTCCTTTAGGTTTTCTGCTTCCTGGCTCTAAGGCTCCTACGCCACTGTTGGCATATCTACTTTCATGGCCTCTGCTTCTGGTTGTTGAATTTCTTCCAGTATCAGTGTGGAATTCACCGGTATCGTCTCTGGGGATGGGATTTTGTCAACATTGACGATCTCCCACTGTTGCGGTTCATCCTCTTCCAACGGTCCTCGTGACCTAGTTTGAACCCTGGTTGGTCTAGCACTCTGGATTGCTTCTGCTAGCTTCGGTGGTGCCATAGCGGTGACTGTCGAACGTTTGTTGGGTTCGAATAACTTCTGTGATATTTGTAGCCTCGCTTTGTGCGTTCTAGTTGTTATTGCTCTTTCTTTGTTCTCCTTTCGCGAATAGACTAGTTGCTCCCATTCTTGCGTGTTGTATCAGCTTCCCATGAAGCTTGTCGAGGACACTTCCTCCATTATGGGTTTAATGCACCATAGCTGCGGGTTCAATGCATCTCCGACAGTTTCGTACTTTCCCTTACTCTTTCTTTGTCGTCTCTAGTTGGTGCGATTAATGTGATCTCCCATCGGTTCTTGTTGCCCTTTAATTCCGCCTAGGGTTGTCCTGTCATCCTGCTTTTGTCGGCTTTCCTTTTCCCGCTTGCTTTCCTTTGCGTGTAGTCGTTGTCCTTCTCCTCACTAAATTTGTGTTTCTAAATTCGTGTGGCCTTTCTAGCTCTGGCATACTGCGCCCTCTTTAGTTTTGTTTCCTTTTTATTCTCTTTTTTTTTGTTTTTACTGCATGGTGGGTGGTCGACTGTCCTTATATAGCTTCAGTTGGCTCCCATTGATCATTCCTCTGAGTTATGTGCCTGCTAAATCTCTTAACTGTATAGCTCCTCCGTCTGTGACGGATTTTACCTCGTACGGTCCTAACCAATGCATTATGAGCTTTCCCGGGTGCTTAAATGATTTTCTGTCATACATCAATACTAGATCTCCTTCCTTGATGTGTCTATCGTGCCAAGCTTTGTCTCTTGCTTTCTAAACTTGTTGATGGAATCCTGCCAAGATTCGGTCTTCCTCCATGGTCAATAACTGATTCAGTCTCTTCTGTATTGCGCCTCGTTCTGTCATTTATGTGATGGCGGGTACGTGCAAGCTAGGTACTAAAAATTCTAATGGCACTACTGCATCTTGGCCATAAACCAATTTAAATGGCGTGTGCCCTGTCAACTTTTTGCATGTAGTCCTGTATGCTCATAATACTGCTGGTACTTTGAGGTCCCAGTCATCCCTATTGACATTATAGATCTTGGTCAGTGCATTCTCTAGAATTTTGTTGAAGGCTTCCATTGTGCCATTTTCCTGTGGATGATACAACGTGCTCTTCTGATGATTGAGTTCAAACTCTTCAGTCATCACGTGGATGGTGTTGTTTATGAAGTGCGTGCCTTGGTCGCTCATCAAAATTCTTGGGCACTTGAATCTAGTGATTATGTGTTCAAACAAAAAGTGTGTTGTTGTTTCTACACTGCAATATTTTACTAGTGTATCTTCCGCCCATCTTGTTAAGTATTACGTCGCAGTGATAATGTACCTAGCCCCTGTTCTTTTTGTGGGTGGGTTGATTGATCCCACAAAGTCTATTGCCCACTTGTCAAATACCTGTAATGTTACTTGTGTTCGTAATGGCATCTCGTCCCTTCTGTTGAGTTTGCCTACCCTTTGACAGACATTGCATCTTTGACAGTAATCCTTCGAGTCTCTATGAATTGTTGGCCACCATAGTTCTACACGCAATACCTTATGCGCAGTAGCTTTACCTGCATAGTGCCCTCCTGCTATTCCCTCATGGGCTTCTGCTAAAATTATTGGCCTTTCATGCTCTAACACATATGTTCGCAAAATGCTATCTGCACCCATTTTGTATAGGTGTCCTGCAATTAGTTGATAGTCAGTCGTGCAAACTACCAGGTTCTTCTTCTGCGCGGTGCTATATTCTTGCGGCGTAGTACCTGCACTCAAGTACTAAATGATTTCTACAAAGTATTCATCAACAATCTGTACTGAGAATAATTGTGCATCCGAAAATTTGTCTTCTAAATTCGTAGGTTCTTCTCCATTTGTGACTCTTGACAGGTGGTCAGGTCCTGCATTCAATTTTCCTGGTTTAACTATTTCAAAGTCAAATTATTGGAATAATAGTAACCGTCGACAGATTCTCCCCCCCAACACTGGCTTGTTGACTAGGTATTTCAAGGTTGAGTGATCTGTGAACATCTTAAAGTGTTTTCCCAATAAGTAATGCATGAACTTTTGTAGTGCATAGACCATGGCTGGGGCTTCTCTTTATGTCGTGTTATAGTTTTGTTCTGAGGCTGATAACTTTATGCTCGCAAATGCTATTGAGTGATCCAAGTCTCCCGCTCCTGGCTGCGCCAAGATAGCTCCAAGTGCTATCGCTGATGCATCTACATGCATATGGAATGTCTTTTCCCAGTCTGGAAATACTAATATCGACGCGGTAACCATATTTTCCTTCAAGGTATCCAGACCGTGTTGACACTCATCGTTTCACTGAAACTTTGTATCCTTCCTTAACATTTTTTCCATCGGTACTGTGATCTACACATATCCTTTGATGAATTTCCTGTAGTATCATGTGTGTCCTAACATTGCTCTTAGCCGATGGACTGTTTTTTATGTTGCCAAGTTAACAATGACTGCAATCTTTGCCAGATTTACTAATAAACCTTGTTTGCATACTATGTGGTCCAATAGTATCCCAAACGGTGTTCCAAATATGCATTTCTTGATGTTCAGTGATATCTGACACTGTCTGTATCTTTCTAACATTAGTCGTAAAACTTCCACATAGTTTTTCAATAGGCTATAGACTATCAAATCATCCAGGTATACTTCAAGAAACTGATGGATGAATTCCTTAAATGTTGTGATGACCACTCTTGAGAATATTGCTAGTGCATTCTTCAGTCCAAACGGCATGACTTTGTACTGATAAGATCCCCATTCTCTCGTAAACGTGGTCTTGTGCCTGTCCTCCCATGCTATCTTAATCTGATGGTAGCCCGAGAATTCATCAGTGAATGAGTAAGCTTCATGTCCTCCCACATTCTCTAGCACTTCATCCATGAATGGTGTAGGGAATGGGTCATGTAGGCATGCATCATTCAACTTCCTTAAGTCAATGCATATCCTGATCCCTCCTTGTTTCTTGTCCTGTACTACCATTGGGCTTATCCATTCTGACTCCTCAAGTAGTTCTATGATGTCGGCTTTGAGCATCTTGTCGATCTTAGCTTTAAATTTATGTTTATATATTGGGTTCAATCTGTAGGGTCGTTGTCTAATAGTTCTCGCGCTAGGTCTGAGTGGTATCTTCATTTCTCGTAGTTCTCTGGCTATGCCCTTCATCTTTGTAAATGTTGTGGGAAAAAGGTCACTATATTCGCACAACAACTCTGTGATGCTTTCTACTGTTTGTTCATCCTAGTAATCTCCAATGTTGGCCATTTTGGGCTGCTCAACTGTCCCGATGTTAACTTTCTTTACCTTGATCAACGCGTAAATGAGTTCTGATTCTATGGGTGGTCCTTCTACATCTCTTTCACCTTCTACTTCTTCGATCTGAATATTGCGCGCATCATCTTCATCCAATGCTTCCTCTTGTACATGTAACATGACAACAGTTCCTTGACTGTCTGTTTATTCCATTGTTGCTCTTCTGTAATAAGTTCTATTTCTGGTTCTTTGATGAATATTACTTCTATGATCCATTTAAGAGTTGCATCTATGTTGGGGTTCTCATGCTTGAATGAGAAAGTGATTGGGAAATTCGGTTGCAATATCGTCTAGGTCACAGTGCCCTTGCGCAACTCCTGGTCTGTGTACCAATTCGCTGGTATGCCCTCTAGAGTGTGTATGAAGTGACGAGGCCATTCCTCTGGGGGTGTCATTTTCCATAGCGTTTTGGACTTCTCCAAGTGTTCCGCTGGTGCGTTTTGTACTTCATATTTATGTTGTTTGTTGTTTTTTTGTTCTGCGCTGAACCTTATGCACAGTAATCGCTTGCACTAATACCATTCGGTGATTATCTCTTTGTGTGCGCCCCACCATCTTGTGGGTGTGGCCTTGAGTGCTAAGTCCAGTGCTAACAATATATGGTTCTCTAACACTACATCTTTGTATTGCGTCAAGAATGTTTCTGAATCATTTAGTCCATGGAAACTGGGTGGTTCTCTGATTTATGTGCCTATCCATCTTACTGTGCGGTCTATTCCTTCACATCTTCTCGTGGATACTTCGTGTAGCCTTTGTTGCAAGTTCTTTAACCCAGTGTTTGAGTGTGTTTCACATGAAGTGATGCTCCGCCAACTAAGTACCCCATCTGCAGTTGGGTTTACGTAATCCTCACCGCGCGCAGTTATTCTGTACAATTAGTCAGTTTCCTCTAAGTCTAGGCAAGTAGGTTCTACAAACCTCTCCCCCTCTGATGGGTCTAATTGTGCGATGACCCTATATTCTCCGGACTCAAATGTAATTTTCCTGGTTTTCAAATTGATTATGGCTTGGTTGTCAAACGCCCAATCTAGACCAAGTAATGTCGGGTAAGGTGTTGTGCCGTCCATTATTTCAATAACTTCCAAGTCTGCTTTAGTGCGCAGTCCATCAAGATCTACTGTCATTCCTTTCAGTCTACCTATTGGTAAGACTCGATGTTGATTTGCTAGTTTCAACTAAACATGTGAGTATCCTAATGTTGGCTCTCCCATGCATTGCCATGTCTTGTTTGGTAATACATTCACTTACGATCCTAGATCCAGTATTATGTCTCCCATATTGAAATCCCCAACGTTAACATTAAGTCTAAATTCCCTACTTTTTCTTCTTCTTGTGTGTAGGTGATTAACTTTTTTTGGTTCTAGCTTTTCTTCTGTCTCGCTGCTACATTTTTCTAGGATGTTTTGCAATATTTTCACAAATGATGGATCACTTAATACCTTTACGCATGATTGCAAAAAGCCTTTGGTTGTACTTACTTGTCCCATGGGTTGCATCCCGTTGGTATGATCCAATGATGGAGGCATCTTGTATTCTGGTGCTTCCTTGTCTTGTTGCACAGTTGAAGTCAATGCTATTTCCTCCTTTTAAAATTCTTATCTGGCTTGTTTGAATATCTCCTTCTCCTTCTGTGCGTCGAAATGCTTATTTGGTTCGGTGTTCTTCTTCACCCACTGATTTTTTTCTGGTTCTTGTCAAACTACGTCAGTGCCTGTTTTAGCTCCTCTACGAGTGACTATGTTGATGTTCCGTCCTTCATCACTTGCTTCAGTTGAGATCCATTGAACATTCTAATTGTTCTGGTTGCTCTTTCCCGAATCTTTACTAGTAATGTCGGACATTCTTCTGTATCGTGGTCCTATGCATGACAATACATACAAGTCGTTGGTGGAAGTGGACATTCCCATGCATAATGTCCCGGTTGTTGACAATTGTGACAGGTGACTGGTCCTCTACCTCGTTCAAAACCTCCTCTGGCTCGTCCTCCTCCTCGGTAGCCTGCTCGATCGACTCTCAAGGTGTTATACTGTGGCTCATGATTATACTACGTGGTATTGTACTGGGGTTGTGCCGGGTTGTACTGCGACTGTGTGTTATTGTGTTGTTGATGCACAGTATTATACTATTGTTGTGCAGTGTTGTATGGCGTTGGGATTGGATTGAACTGTGGCGTTGCTTGCCCAATCATCATTTCATCATGTACTCTATATGCATTTGATGTCCTTTCTCGTATTAACTCCATAGTTCTGCAATCTTTATCATCGTGACCAGGTGCAATATTAACTCTCTGGAACTATCTGGTATTTCTGCATCATCGTGCAGTGATAAGGGTCGTCGCCCGATTTCTTGCAGATTTCACACCATAGTCCTCCCGGTGGTAACGGATTTGGCATACATGCTGCCATATACTGCATGAATGTTGGGCATTCGTTCTTATGGTGTCCTTTCGTCCTGCATGTGGTACAACAACCAACTTCTCATTTGTCCTTGTTCTTATTCTGGTTCAACTGAAATGTTAGATTCTTCAAATCCTCCTTCAACTCCTCGATAGCTGGGTTTGTCTGCTGGTACTGGTTCTCTTCTAGTTGCAATGCTGCCTGCAGAGCCTCTACCTGTGTCTGAAATTTCTGTTGTCGTAAAGGGTATTTTAAGTGTGGGAGTAGTGAGTTGACAAACATTTGCTGATGCTACATATCGGTCATGAGATATTTTAACTTCCCCTTCAGTCGCTTAAATCTTTGATCAATCTCCCATATAGACTCTCTTAGTTTCTGTCTTATTTCGATCATCTCGTTCATGTATTGATCTTCTGAGCTCGGCTTCTGGAACTCATTTATTAGTAACTTCTTAATGTCGACCAATGTCTTTGTCGTTCCAGGGGCAATGCTTGTGTCTAGACTCATGTACTGGTCTAGTGCACGATCTCTTAGTGTAATCACTAGTTGCGCGAGTTTGGTATCTTTATCAGTGATATGTTTTGCTTCCAAGATATTTGTACAAATGAACAAGTGCTTCTCAAGGTCTTCTGCTGCTTCTCCCCGAAATTCTGGTAACTTGATGGTGGGATCATGTCCGACCATTCTGAATATTGAACTACTACCTCCTCCACGCAGTGTAGATACTTGACTAGTGTTGCCTGAAATGGCTCCTCCAGTTGTTGCTCCTTGTGTAGATGTACTTCTTGCTGTCGGACTTCCTCCGAACTTCGGTTGTCTAAATGGTGGTGTTCTCTTTGGTGTATTAGTCGCACATGGGTTTATGGGTTCCACACTGAAATTAATATGGATAGGATGGTTGCCTTCTCCTCCCACTCTTGGACCTTTCGTCTTCCTCTCGTATGTTGCATGTGAGATTTCCTCAATCAACTCCACAGCCTGGAGATCCTCTACCTCTTCCTCATCGCTCGCCAAGCCTTCCCTCGTGACTATGACTCTCTTCTTGGTATTCATCTTGTATTGGTAGGGTACTCCACTACGTGTCTTTCTCGTTGACACCAAGATTCACTTGATCTGGTCATCATCCATCATGATCGGGTCGAAGGGTTCCTCCTCCTTCTTTCCTTTATCCTTACCTCCTTCCATTTATCCTCTCTGTGTTAGTGCTTCCCCCCCTTCCCCCATGCACGCAGGGAAGTTTAGTTGTCTAATTCCATTGTCATTACACCTTTGTTGTCCACTTGTTGTAACTGCTCAATTTGTACCGGGGTCCAATCTAGCTGTTGAATCCGGTTCGTCGCGTGGTTATCCTTAAACCTTACTATCCACTCCTGCAGTAGGTGCGGAAAATCACAGAAAAAGACTTCGTGCAAATCAATAAACACGTATTTGTTTAGATATTTTCTAGGTGTGATTCTAGGGTTTCTATTGTTTTTCTATGCAAACTCTAGCTCTTTGGTTCTCAACCAGCTTTCGATTTCTGCTTTCGTAGGGTTCCACGGTCTCAACATTCCCTTATAGTGGCTCATTGCTCTCTTCTTTCGTTCATTCTTTTCTTGCTCAATCTATCTCCTCTACTCAGTCCTCTCTTGTTCCTACCAATGACAATGGAACCATTTGTTGGTTAGTCTTCCTTCTTGACCGTATGAGATATTGACCCAGGGTTCATGTCGTTCGGGTTTCCAACAAAGCCTCTAAAACTATAGGCCCTCCTGGTAAACCAGAAGGCAACACAACACACAGAATGCTCTGCACAGTCTCACTCGAGATAGCTTTAATGGGTGCCTATAAGACTCAGGTGTTTACAACCCATGATTGAGTATGAGATAGAAGATTTGTATTCAGAGCCATCTACTATAACTTATGATTGCAATCTACTGTATTCACGACTATGCATTACCTTCAACAGTTTATTCCCTTAACAGTGCAACCATATTTCATAGCAATGTAATAACTCATTCATTCATTAAATTCACAACTAACTACTGGAAAGAAGATAAAGACATGCATGCATTCATCACATTACACAGATATTACCGTGGTTCACCCCCTCCTAGGCTACATCCACAAAGATTTGGCTTGTGGCTCTTTTATTATGGTGGTTCTGCATCTACATGTGATGCACTTAAAATTCTCCTCAGATGGGTGAGATCTATATGAGGTGAACTAGATTGCACGAGGCTCCTCAGCCTGCGATCTAATCCTCAGATCTTCCTTCTCTCCTCTCCTCTAGCTCAACAACTTACAAAATAGTTCATAACAACATTACATATCGCATCAACTCGTACATATCTATGATGGAACAATACCAAAATGAACCCCTTATGACACCTACGTATCTATATTTATACATTTCGGGCTCTTCAACCGTTTACACTATATTACCAAAACCCTAACCCTACTGGCGTTAGATCTTCTTCCCATGCGCGCGTGTTATTCTTCCTTCCAGCTGTCACTTCCCTTGTGAACATTTTCTTGCATGCGCGCGTGCTGTGTTTCCTTCCGGTTGTTACTTCAGTTTTTGCACTCTTTCTTTCCCCATGATCATTCTTCTTTCCACTTTGGCCTGCTTCCAACAACTTTCAACATTTCAAAGATTGATGAAATCTATTTTCAAGCCCTTCCTTAGAAAATTTGTGTTAGTATTTTTTAATGAAATACTAATCTACAAAAGGTCTCGAGAAGAGCATGTACAACATGTTGACATAGTATTACAACCATTGGAAGAGCACCAACTTTATTCAAGGCCTTCCAAGTGTGCCTTCAGGGTTCAAGAAGTGGAATATTTGGGTCATATTGTATCTCATGAAGGTGTAAAAGTGGACCCTAACAAAATTAAAGCTATAAGGGAATGGCCAATTGCCAAAACCTTAAAGAAACTTGGAGGATTCTTAGGATTGACATGCTATTACCGCAATTTTTTCAAGAAATATGATCAAATAGCATCACCTCTAACATCATTATTAAAGAAGGAAGCATTTTCTTGGACGGAAGAAGCAACCAAAGTTTTTGAAAAACTTAAGGAGGTTATGTGTACAACTCCGGTCTTGGCCACACTGGACTTTACAAAAACATTTATTGTGGAGTGTGATGTCTTGGGCCTTGGAATTGGTGTAGTTTTAATGCAAGAAGGAAGCCCCCTTGCATTTGAAAGCAACCAACTTAAAGGAAAAAACTCAGTCAAACCCATTTATGAAAAATAAATGTTGCCCATACTACATGTAGTTCAGAAATGGTGCCCTTATCTAATATGAAGACACTTCAAAGTTAAAACAAATCATGATAGTTTGAAGTAATTCTTGGAGTAATGATTATCTTCATAAGAGAAACAAAAATGGGTTACAAAGATGCTAAGTTGTGACTTTGAAATTATTTACAAAAAAGGAAAACATAATGTTGTGGCAGATGCCCTTTCAAGGATAGAAGAAGAAATTGAAGGTTCACTATGTGCTATTTATATTTTGGAATCTGATTGGGTGGAAGAAGCAAGGATATAATGGAAGCAAGATCAATGGGTATGTAAGATCATTCAACAACTAAGAGAGGACCCCAATACATTGGATAATTTTGTATGGAAGAATGATTCGCTATGGTATCATGATTGCCTATATTTACGTAAGAATTCCCAACTCAAACATAAGGTCCTTCTGGAATTGCACACTTTTCCTATAGAAGGACATTCAAGATTCTTGAAAATGTACCACATGATCAAGAAGGATTTTTTGGGGGAAGGTCTTTAAACTGATGTTCAAAAGTTTGTGTCTGAATGTTTGGTCTACTAACAGAATAAAGGAGAGACAATCAAAACGTCATGTCTCCAACAACCATTATCTATACCAAGTCAACGTTGGGAAGAAATTTCAAAGGATTTTATTACAGGCTTAGCCAAATCTGAAGTAAAGACTGTCATCATGGTAGTAGTGGATCGACTAACAAAGTATGACCATTTTTTTATATGTTTACCATCCTTTTAAAGCAAGTACAATAGCCAAAACATTCATGGAAATAGTTCAAAAGCTACATGGAGTCCCCAAGATTATTGTAAGTGACAGAGATCCAATTTTCATTGGACATTTTTGGACTGAATTATTTTCTTGTTTGGGTACTCAATTGGCTCACAACTCATCTTACCATCCTCAATTTGATGGGAAAACCAAGATTGTGAAAAAATATCTAGAAGGATATCTTCAATGCTTTGCATCTGATAAATAGACACGATGGGTCAAGTGGTTTCCCTTAGTGGAATGGTGGTACAATGCATCCTTCCATACTTCATAAAAAATGTCCCCATTTCTGACACTTTATGGATATTATCCTCCATCCATTGCATCACCCTGGACAGGGAATACAAAGGTTAAAGCAGTGGGAACCAACAAGAGGTTCTCAAACTATTGAAGGACAACTTGGTTATGGCACAAAGTAGGGTGAAACAACAAGCATATCAACATCGCAGTGAAAGGGAATTTGAAGTGGGGGATTGGGTGTTTATGAGGATACAACCATATAAATAGATGTCCTTCAAGCAACAAAAGAAGGACAATAAATCAACAACCAAATATGATGGACCCTATAAGGTTTTGCAAAGGATTGGAAGTATGGTTTACAAATTGGAGTTGCCTCCATCTTCACGTGTACATCTAGTCTTCCATGTTTCTTGCTTAAAGAAGGTCATCGACAATAAGATCCAAGGACAAACTATTTTACCAAAGATTAATGAAGAAGGGAAAATCATACTAGATCCATAAACAATCCATGAAACAAGGATTAAGCAACTAAGAAATTGAGCAATTACAAAGTACCTCGTAAAATGGAAGAACCTACTAGTGGAAGAGGCGACATGGGAAGATGAGTTCTTCTTACAGAAGCACCCGTAGTTAGTCAAGTGTTGAGGACAAGACTCGTTTGAAGGGGAGGGTCGTGTTAATCCCTAGACAAAGCCCCAAGTTATGTATAAAACCCCTTATTAATCCCCTTATTGAATTATTGCATTTCTTGTGTTATATTTGTATGTAGGCTAGAACCCCTTCATTGCACACTTTCATTGTAATTGTACCCTTTGTCTCCTATATATATATATATATATA